>MU389413.1:0-86093 GCA_022578775.1 Xylaria venustula | reverse complement strand
GCCCCCCCCGCCCCCCCCGCCCCCCGCCCCCCCCCCCCCCCGCCCCCCCCCCCCCCCCCCCCCCCCCCCCCCCCCCCCCCCCCCCCCCCCCCCCCCGTGCATATAGCACGATGTACCGGCGCTAAATGTATATTGTCTATTGCGTGTCCCTCATCTCGATACCGCGACCTCTTGTGTATACATATAGGAGTAAAATAAAACTGTTAATTCTTAGAAGCTGATTTCAAGCGTTATAGCATGTTTTTGTAATCGTCTAATCCTTAGAAGGTAAGATGAAAGCTAGATAAGCCACATTCTAGACACTTTTGAACTAACGAGTGACAAGGAGTAACTTCTGAACCAAGTTAAACCACTTTGTGTGTGAAGAACAATGATGAGAGTGAACTGGCTTCACTTGCTTGCTTTCCAGGGCTGGTTCCCGTAAACTTACAATTGGAAAGTCGATATTTAATCCAGAACCCTTGGAATCAGACTTCATGGTAATCTTGAATCTAAGACCACATCAGCCCCGGGAATACATACATTAGCTGAGATGAAGTTAACAAGGGCCGTTCATGACTCGGTTTGGCGAACGTGTCTTCGAATTTCTCTGAGTTCTTCAACTTTACAGGTCGCAGATTCTATGCCAGAGTGAATGGACAAATGAGATTGCATGGTTTGGCGGCGGCCTCTTTAGGTCTATAGTGCTCATATATGTACAGTTTCATCGCCGCCCCGTCGCTTGTTTGAAGGCTCAGGCCATCGCAGCTTTATCCACTCGTCCAGAACCCGACACTAGTACAATGAACGGCTCGACTCGACCATCAGGTATTTAAGCCTTGGGCTTCTTGCTTTGCCAAACTAAAGAGAATGAAATTGTCAGTATATCTATCACGCAACATAGCTCCTTCCCTTTTCCCATCTTCTTCGTTCCGAAATTTGGAATAGCAAAGAGGGAGGGGGGGGGTTCGACAACGGCGAGAAAGTGACGCACCGGCAATGCCGAACGGCAGGAAGAAGCCGGTGATGCAGTAGAGCCAGTAGCGGACAGCGAAGAAGCGCGTCTTAGTGTTGAAGGGCAAGTTGGAGTAGGGGCCCTCCGGATAGTGGTAAGGCGAGGACAGACGGGCGCGGGTGGCGTGGAAAGCCCGACGGCTGACGAGGGAGGTGATGCGCGGGCTGGCCCGGGCCATGACGGCTTGGGGAGACATCTAGAGCGGCCAATTAGCTCCCTGAGCTTGAAACGTAGAGAGACGGAGGTTGGGAGTTTACCTTGTTGGCGGTGGTGGTGGAGGGGAGATGTGTTTGCACTCTGTGTTGGAGATTGAGCTTAAGGGAGCTTTTCACGGCAAAGCAAAGAATCATGATCCATCATACGACGTTCCTAGGACCGCTACTGGCCTGGAGGACCGGGTCGGGTAAGCTTCGGCCAAATAGCTTGAGTAGGTACGTATCTAAATAAGCAACCCCACCGAGCCCCCACTTACATGCTGGTTCTGCTGTTGGTAAGACAGTTCCCCCCACCTGTGCAACCCTCTAAACTCGATCTCACCGCCCGCGCCCGATCCCCCGTCTAGACCCGTCTTCCTGCTAGCTTCCGTGCACTTACTATTTTTCTGCCACTGTCTCACTGAGAAAGTTTGCTTTATTCTTTAAGCGGCACGCCTTCATAACAAGTGTTAGTAGAGAAGATTCTGACATTCTGCGGCCTACACTGCCGTCGCATACTCATTTCATGTCTTATAATTCTTTCAAGTAAACGTTGCAGCTAATTTCCCTCAATTGAATCAGCTGGTCGCAAACATCATGGACGACCTCTTCGACGTCTTCGTCGAGAAGCCGACCGACAAAAAGACCAAGTCTCAAGGCCAGGATGCCGAGCCGTCTGCCACTGGGAAGGCGCCTAAGTCTAAGAAGAAGGATAAGAAGAGCAAGAAGCGAAAGGCCGATGGCGCAATGAAGAATGGCACCGACGGTGCTGCATCCGCGCCCTCTGCACCCGAGATTGACGTGGCAGATATTCAGCCAACCTCGCCCGAAGAAGATGGCGTTGAGGATACAGTATCAGATGGACACGGCGACACCAAGAGACGGCGCAAAGAGGGCGTCGCCGAGCCAGTGTTAACCGATACCTTTGAAACCGCCGAGTCTCGAGAGGTTGCTGCCGCCGCCGGGTTTGCACCCACTAAGGATGAGGCCTCGCTTGTTCTGTCGCACAACATCCAGCATCAGGTCGCGCTTCCACCGGATTTGGACTACGAATATGTACCGCTCTCTGAGCACAAGGCGCCTGAGAAACCTGCGCGGTCTTGGCCCTTCACACTGGATCCTTTCCAGCGCCTTTCCATCTCCTCCATAGAACGAGATGAGAGTGTGCTGGTGTCGGCCCACACGAGTGCTGGAAAGACTGTTGTTGCCGAGTACGCGATCGCACAATGCCTTCAGAAAAACCAACGAGTCATCTACACAAGTCCCATCAAGGCACTGAGCAATCAGAAATACAGAGAGTTCAATGAAGCCTTTGGAGATGTCGGTCTTATGACTGGTGATGTCACCATCAATCCAACAGCTAGCTGTCTCGTCATGACGACAGAAATTCTGCGGTCAATGTTGTATCGTGGTTCCGAGATCATGCGGGAAGTGGCTTGGGTTGTGTTCGACGAGATCCACTACCTGCGAGACAAGTCGCGTGGTGTAGTGTGGGAAGAAACTATTATCCTCCTGCCAGACAAAGTGCGATATGTCTTCCTGTCCGCCACTATTCCGAATGCCTTCCAATTTGCCGAATGGATTGCGAAGATCCACCGCCAGGCTTGCCACGTCGTCTATACCGACTTCCGGCCTACGCCATTGCAGAACTATTTCTTCCCGGCCGGCGGATCGGGCATTTTCCTGGTTGTCGATGAGAAGGGTGTCTTCAGGGAACACAACTTCAACAAAACAATGCAATTGATTGAAGAACGAAAGGCGGCAGATGCCAACGATCCTAATGCCAAACAAACAGGCAAGGGCAAGAACAAGAAGAACTTCAAGGGGAAAAATGATTCCCAGCAGGCAGACATCCAGAAGATTGTCAAGATGATTATGAACAAAAATTTCAATCCGGTAATCGTATTCAGTTTCAGCAAGAGAGAATGCGAGATGTTTGCTCTGCACACCTCGAAGTACGCCTTTAACGACGACAGTGAGAAAGCAATGGTGCGCAAGGTATTCACCAGCGCCATTGAATCTCTGTCTGAAGAGGACCGTGAGCTTCCCCAAATCCAAAATATCCTTCCACTTTTAGAGAAGGGTATTGGTGTCCATCACTCCGGTCTGCTACCTATTTTGAAAGAGACGATCGAGATCCTATTTCAAGAGGGTCTGATCAAGGTTCTTTTCGCGACTGAAACCTTCTCTATTGGTTTGAACATGCCGGCAAAAACCGTTGTCTTTACTAAGGTCACCAAGTTCGATGGCACGGCTATGCGTCCACTTACTCCGTCTGAGTACGTTCAAATGTCTGGTCGTGCTGGTCGTCGTGGTCTGGATGAACGCGGTATCGTCATTATGATGGTTGACGAGAAGTTGGAGCCAGAGACTGCAAAGGGTGTTGTCATTGGCCAGCAAGACCGCCTCAACTCAGCCTTTCATCTCGGCTACAATATGGTCTTGAATTTGCTCCGTATTGAAGCTATTTCTCCGGATTTCATGCTGGAAAACTGCTTTTTCCAATTTCAGAACACGGCTGGCGTCGCCGGTCTTGAACATGAACTGATGAAGCTACAGAAGGAGCGCGATGAGATGGTTATTCCGGACGAAGCGACTGTCAAAGACTATTACAGCCTTCGCCAACAGCTATCAACATACACCAAGGACATGCTTCACGTGATCCAACACCCTAAACATTGTATCGAGTTCTTGCAACCTGGACGGCTAGTTCAAATTGCTAACCCAAAGACTGGAAAGGATTTCGGTTGGGGAGTGGTACTTGACTTCACGAAACGCAAAGAGCCAAAATTTGGCGAAAAGGAGTATGAGCCGCAAGAATCGTACTTTATCGATGTGTATCTCCGGCTGGACCCTAACTGTGATCCGTTTGGTCCTGCTAATCCATCTACTGAGATGCCGGTCGGTGCTTCTCCCTGTGATCCAAGCAAGGATGGCATTTTTGAGGCAGTCCCCTGTATGCTCACTTGCATCAAAGCACTGAGCCAAATCCGGGTATTCATGCCGAAAGATATCTCATCGCGAGAAGACGTCGAATCAGTTCGAAAGCAACTCTTCAAAGCCTTGAAGGAAGTCGAGCGACGGTTCCCAGACGGCCTACCCGTTCTAGATCCTATCGAAAACATGAATATCACGGATGATTCATTCAAGAAGTTGCTTCGCAAGATTGAAGTCTTGGAATCACGCTTGCTGTCCAATCCTCTACATGGGTCCCCGCTCTTGCCAGATCTATGGGAACAATATTCCAAGAAAATCGCGAGAACTGATGAGATCAAAAGCCTGAAGAAGAAGATAGGCAAGGCACACTCCATTGCGCAGCTAGACGAATTGAAGTCGAGGAAGAGAGTGCTACGGCGCCTTGGATTCATCAACGAAGGTGAAGTTGTCCAGATGAAGGCTCGTGTCGCGTGCGAGATTTCATCGACTGAGGGTCATGAGCTTCTGCTTTCGGAGCTATTGTTTAACCGCTTCTTCAACGAGTTATCGCCTGAGCTCATTGCTGCGGTGCTTAGTGTATTCATATTCGAAGAGAAAGTGGAAGCACCCGCTCTTCCAGATGAACTCATGAAGCCATTCTCGCAAATTCAAGCCCAAGCTCGCATCATCGCCAAGGTCAGCCAGGAAAGCAAGTTAGAAGTAAACGAGGACGAATATGTGCAGAGTTTGAAGTATCAGCTGATGGAAACGGTCTATGCTTGGGCCAACGGCAAATCTTTTGCGGAAGTCTGGTATGTATATCCTTCGGTAGATCCCATGATCCCTTGCCTAATACCATATGTTGCGGTGGTATACGTTTTCTGACATATTATAGCAAAATGACCGGTGCTTTTGAAGGTGCCCTTATTCGACTTTTCCGCCGCCTCGAAGAGCTGTTGAGACAGATGGCCCAGGCTGCTAAGGTTATGGGCAGCGAAGATCTGCAAAACAAGTTTGAAGAGAGTCTGACCAAGATTCGTCGCGACATAGTGGCTGCTCAATCTCTTTATCTTTAGGCCTATCCGTATTTACACTCTTCACTGATATTTATGCATTGCATGGGAACATAGCAGGAGCTTGCGTGGGAGATCTATGAAACAGTGGCTTGCCACTACGTAGTAGGCTCTACATGTGTAGTCTCGACTGTGGATTCTTTCATAACCGGTACACTTGGTGCTATTTCTTAAGGGAGTTTAGGGGATACCACTGAGTTTGTGTTGCTAAAAAGAGAAATAATGGACGGAAGGAGATAACATGTATTTTTCATGACGAATGAGAACTGCGCCGCGGCTTTGTGGGGGTTGAGAGGGAGATGCATGTGTTATAGATAGACAAACCGAGTATCGCCAGTGTTGGTGATACTCAGAGCCTTTTTTCGTCTTCTGTTCCTAGTATGAGTGACATGTGCTATTTATACAAACCTAAGAAAAGTAACGACTATCGTAAACGCCACGCAATGCCGCCTCTTTCCCAAACGCCCTCTCAATGCAGGATCGCGGTATTAGTACAACCATTCAAACGGAACGCGAGCCGTTTCTGGAAATTCACTTATTATCCCCTATGGCTCGGATAAAACCAATCAGTACACCGAACAAAACACCGACGCCAACCATGAACCGCCACCGGTCGCTAGACATGCCCTCCTCGCGAATTAGCCAGCCCGCGCTACCCAGGGGCCAGAGGAAGCCCGTGATGACGCCGCGGATCATCACATCGACCATACCCACCAGCCCAACCTCGTCGCTGTCGGTCCCGCCACCACCGCCACCGCCCAGGCCCGGCATGCCGCCGCTCGCGCCGCCGCTCATGGCCGACGTGGGCATGGCGGCGCCGTTGTCGTCGATCCAGGAGTCCTCCATGCGCCGGAAGCTGTCGGGGCTGGGCAGCGTGTCGGGCGTGTACCGCGACGAGTGGATGCTGCGGAACTGCAGGCGCAGCTGGTTCACCTCGGAGGCGGTGAAGCCGGCGGACAGAAGACGGTCGAAGCCGCGCGGCGCGGACGTCGTCGTCGTCGTTGTAATACCTCCCCCTGTCCCTGGTGCATCTCTTGTCGGGCTAGGCGCGCCGTGTATAGAGGATGGTATCGTTGTCGTCGCCGTAGGTGGTGGTAGCGCGGCGGCCTGCGCCTCGCTCTTTAGATCCGACGCTGATAACTCGTCGCCGATGCTGCAGTTCACGTAGATCCTTGCCGAAGGCTCTGGACGGCCGGGCACCGATTTGCCTTTGCTCTTGCTCTTGCCGCTGTCGCCATCGTTTTCCCTGTGCCGGTCGGTCGCGGTCGCGTTCTCGTTCTCGGTCCGGAGAGATGATGGTGGTGGAGGGAGGGCGCGCAGCACTGAGCTTAGCACGGCTGTGTCTGGCAGGATCTTGCCACCGTGGATGAAGCGCAGCCGGCGGCGCGCGTGCGCTTTGTCTAGACGGGAACGGATCAAGTGCTTGAGCGAGATGACTGTTGTCGCGCCGGGCCGGGGGATGTCGAGGTCTAGATCTGGCAGGGCGGCGCTGAATCGGATTGTTAGGAGGAGGGGCGGCGGTGCGGCTGGCATTGCCTTTTGGAGGAGCGTCGATTTGGGCGCCGGCGTTGTCATGTTGGTTGGTTGCTCGTTGGGCGTGGAGGGAGAGGCATCGTGCAGTGTTGGGTTTTCTGCAAGTTGAGAGGCGATGAGACGATGTCGGGGAATAGGTTGATATCTACGAGGTAGGTGGTATAAAGATTAGTATATGGTGTAAATAGATGCGATTCTATAAGAGTAGTGGGTAGGTATAATTGATGATAAGAGCTTGGCGCCTGCAAGATTCCCCGTCACGAAGCTTTTAGGCGGTCTTCAGGGAGTCCCCTACCTGCCTGGCGTAGGGTTAGTTAAGGTTACTTCCAGGCGAGCCAGGATAGTTGGGTACCCGCGCTAAGAGGTAGAGGTACAATGCCAATGACGTGCTTTTATAGACGCTTCGCAGAATCGCTAACGCTCCGCACTCGATTCGTCCACTACCGGACTGAGTCCGATCCCGGAATAGCTGCGTCACAACTTCGACGAATAAATCAAAAAGCAACGACAGCTTTCTCGAGTTCAGCGAGCCTTTAAAAAGACATTAAATTCTAAAGGGAACAGTCAAGTGGAAACAAAAGGCAACTCAAACGAACGGGATACAGGCTGGAGAGTGGCGGCACTGACAACGTGGAAACTTGGTGAATACTTTACTTAGTTTCCGAGGGTACAGAGCCGATATTGAGAGTGAGACATCTGATAGGGCAGTAACAACTTAAATGGGCCGCTTTGCTTTGCAGTCTAGTTCTAGATTGATACTTGGGAAGAAAGTGAACGTTTCTCCACGATTCGAACAACTCTCAGTCGCATACCGCGGATTCCACATGGCCACTCAACTCTCCGAAAAGCTGAAACCCGCCGCTCGGGTCGCCGGCCAGAGACAGGATGTTTGGTGAGAAGCCGTTGCATGGAATAGCGCTGTCTGTACAGCTGCAGTCTTGCTGATGGGAAGCATAGGTCCATCATCAACGAGGCCGCCGCGGCTTCCCCTGTCCAGCCCATTGTGAACATGGGCCAAGGCTTCTTTGGCTACAACCCCCCGCCATTCATCATCAACGCGGCCAAGTCAGCTCTGGACCGTGTGGACTGCAACCAGTATAGCCCTACTAAGGGCCGACCACGACTAAAGAAGGCCATCTCCGACGCCTATGCGCCGCATTGGGGACGCAAGCTGAACCCGGACACGGAGATCACCATCACGACCGGTGCCAACGAGGGTATGCTCAGTGCCTTCATGGCTTTCATTGAGCCCGGCGACGAGGTCATCATCTTCGAACCCTTCTTTGATCAGTATGTTAGCTTGAGACTTCGTCACTATGCAAAGACATCTGGGGCGTTGTGTTTGCTGACTAAGTTTAATATAGATATATCAGTAACATTGAGATGCCCGGCGGCAAGATCGTCTACGTGCCCCTAAGCCCTCCTAAGGATGGCGCATCGCGGACATCCTCGTCAGCTGAGTGGGCTGTCGATTTCGATAAGTTGGAGAAAGCGATTACTCCTAAGACTAAGATGATTGTCATTAACACACCTCGTGAGTTCACCATGATCCCTTGGAATTCTTTTCTTTTTGATCTGATCAAGTAATGCCATACTCATTATGCTATAATAGACAACCCTGTCGGCAAGGTGTTCTCCAAGGAGGAGCTCCAGCACATAGGAGACCTCTGTGTCAAGAATGAGATTATCATCCTTTCTGACGAGGTCTACGACCGACTTTACTATGTGCCATTCACCAGGATTGCAACGCTGTCTCCTGAGATTGAGAACTTGACGCTTACCGTCGGCTCTGCGGGCAAGAACTTTTACGCTACAGGATGGCGTGTCGGTAAGTTTTTTATATCTATGTCATCAAAAGCCTTACGATATCGAGGCCCGTGGTGGTAACTTAGAACTGACAGAATTACATAGGATGGCTGATGGGCCCCCCGCACTTAATCCAGTACGTGTCCGCAGCTCACACCCGTATCTGCTATTCTTCCGTATCACCATTGCAGGAAGCCTGCGCAGTCGGTAAGTTTGATTTTCGACTTGCTCTTTTCTCCTCGCAAAGCAGACAAGCTAATCCTCGAAACCAGGCTTCGAACAAGCTGAATCAGAAGGATTCTGGGATGAGACCGTAAACGATATGAAAGCGAAGATTACTCGCTTCAACGCGATCTGGGATGAGCTAGGACTCCCTTACACAGACCCCGAGGGAGGGTACTTCGTCATGGTGAATATGGCGAAGGTCAAATTGCCCGAGGGCTACCCCTTCCCCCCGCACGTCGCGAGCCGTCCGCGTGACTTCAAGCTCGCGTGGTTCCTTATCCACGAGGTCGGCGTCGCAGCCATCCCGCCAACCGAATTCTATACAGATCCTAATACTTGGATTGCCGAGGACTATATGCGCTTCGCCGTGTGTAAAGAAGACGAGGTCCTAGAGACAGCGAAGGAAAGGTTGAGGGGGCTAAAGAAATACATAGAAGCTTAAGATGTTAAATTTTGGGATTAGATGAGACAAGAAGTAGAGTAGAGAAAGACATCATTTCAAACGCTATCTACCGATCGATAATGCGATGTTATTCCGTCAGGGTTCACTCACGCTTCACTGCATACCTACTCTGCACTGCCTTATAGGCATGTGTCAATACGTATTGACTACACAAATGCAACTGAACCGGCTAGGAAATTGTAAGTGTAATCTTGACACAAATCCGATTCTTATTGTACTGTATACCTCTTTTGTGTGGTATAACACTATGTTTTATTTCAGTCGTGCGACACCAATTTTTTATACCAATCTACTACTTATGGAAATGCAAGCACTGCACCTGGCAGTAATTATATAAACCATGTTTTCCGAGCTCGCCTCCAAATCCGCTCAATTTCCAGCCAGCAAAGTACGCTCCAAAATGCGGGCGCTCAAACCGGTTGATCCAAACGGAGCCCGATTCAAGCCTCTGGGCTATGCGACGAGCCTTTTCTAGGTCTGGCGTGTATAGAGAGGCACCGAGCCCGGCGTTGTCAAGGTTAGCACGTGCGATAACATCGTCTTCTTCTGACCATGTCAAGACAGGCGTTATAGGTGCTGAATAATACGGAGATTAGCATTATAAAGAGAAGGTCTAGACTCACCGTTTTATAAGAAAAGATAAGAGAATATACTTACCAAACTGCTCCTCTTGTACGACCAGAGACTCCTCGGGCGGCTTGGCGATGATCGTAGGCGGGATCCAGAACCCCTTCTCGTCATTATTGACCTCTCCGCCGATGACTATCTCGTGGTTATTCTTCTTGGAGTCCTCGAGGAAAGTCTTGGCCCGCTCGAAATTCTGCCGATTGCTGAGTGGTGAGTACAGAATGTTCTCTGGTGAGTACTTCTTGGCCTCTTCGACGAAGAGCTCCATGAACCTATCGTAGAGAGACTCGTGGACGTAGATCCGCTTCGAGGCCACACAGACCTGGCCGCCGTGGAAGAAGCACCCCTGGCCGATGCTCGGGATGACCTTCTCGAGGTCCGCGTCCTCACAGATGATGGCGGCGTTGTTGCCCGCCATCTCGAGGATCACCTTCTTCATTGTCTTAGCGCAGTTCTGCAGGATGCGTTGGCCTACTGCCACGGTGCCCGTGAAGCTGATGTGCTGGATGCCGCGGTGCAGCGTCATGCGCTCGCCGAGATCCGCGCCGCCGTTCAAGGCCTGGAAGACGCCCGGTGGCAGCACGGACTGGACGAGCTCGCAGAACTTGAGGATCGCGTACGGCGTGAAGGGCGACGGCTTGATTATCACGCAGTTTCCCGTGGCCAGCGCGGACACCACCTTCACGCTGCTCAGAATCATGGGGAAGTTCCAGGGTGATATGGCAGCCGTGACGCCGATGGGCACGTACGTCCCCACGATCTTGACCGTGTCATCCTCGTACTGCACGTCATCTTCGAGAGTTATGCCCTCTACACAACGATGATTTTAGCTTTCCACTTCACTACCATTATTATACTATGTAGATAGATGCCGCAGAGAATCTGTAGGACCGCATACTGTAATACTCAAAATGAAGAGCTGCGACATCGACGTCAACGCTCGCCATGATGAACGACTTGCCAGTCTCTTTCACGTGTGCATGCGCCAGGACATCTTTGTTCGCGCGCAGGGTATCAGCGATAGCTTGAAGCACCTTGTTACGCTCCTCAAGAGATACATGTTTCCACGTCTTGAAGGCGCGGTTGGCAGCATCCACGGCATCGTCGAGGTCCTGCGCCGTCGCTACGGGGACATCCCAGAGCAATTCCTCGGTCCGTGGATCGACGACCTGTTCCTTGACATCCGAGTCTCTCGGTTTGCCATCGATGATGTTGTGAAAGGCGAGATCGGGATAAGGGTCCCCACCGTTGGGTACCGCGGCAGGCATGGCGGAGAGGTATGAGGCTTGCTTATACGGGACGCGGCCGAGGACGAGGAAATAACGAGGGGAATAAGCACGATCTGAAAGGTCTGTGACATGCCCTTCCCGAGAAGAAAACAAAGACAGTCCAAGTCCAGATGGTGAAATAAACTAGAGAGCTCCCAATCCGCTCGGACTCAGTCCCCCTGCTCCTCCCCACATCTTATCTCGCCCACGGTATGCGAACCCATGGCTGACAGACCGAATGAAGTGAGGGGTTTCCCGCGGGTACGCAAGCAACATCAGCCGGGGGGCTACTAATAATCTTGGCATTTTACCTTCGGCACATTGTGTATTCGTATTTTCCCGGCGTGCCATCATATTCAATAGGTCCGACTGCGAAAGAACAGGGCGAGTCTATAAATTGCTTTCCAATGATTTCGTCGGAATCTTGATAGCTTGGCTGTACTCTGCCTTCCCTTGTTCTGGCCTATCAGCTAGATGTACCACATAAAGATCTAGAGAGTGGACACAACTATTGGGCCATTCCTTTTTTAAGCCGCAGTGGTTCTCTACTACCCACCCCCATGGCTCAAAACCTTTCCTGAATTGAGACTTAGCCTGAACTCGTTGGTAATAAGAAACGTTGTAGGTCACTTATTTTGGAGGAGAGGCCTAGTGGTCGCCAAGGAGAAGAGGAAATATTTGTGGAAAGTAGCTATGAATTGCTAATAATGAAAGAAAAGTCTTCTCTCGATAACTCTTTGCTCCGCGGGAGCTTCCGTTGGGAAGACCCATTGAGGGTCTACATTACGTACCTATTTTATGCATCATGGCAGTTTAGGGGTCCTTGCACGATCATGCTTCACCTTACGACATCGAGATTTCGTATTTGCCCTATACAATAATTATCTCCCAAGACCCAGCAACATCAATACTGCATTTGGCAGTCATGCCTTTATATCTTCCCCGATAAGTTTGGGAGGAGTGGAGAGTTTCCCTTCCGTGTCACACTCAGTGGGAGAAATGCTAGTTTTTGTCTCTATCGCTTTTATACGAACGACTGCAGGTGACAAACTGGAGCTTACACGTATTTTTCACAGCTAGAAAACCTGTTTTTAATAACACACATAGATAAATCAACCCTCAATACAGGATTCAGAGTTAGGTTAGTGAGGAATTAACCTTGATCGTAATATGCCTAGGTAGTGTGATAAGGTTAAGGTAAGGCAGAGTTTTCTTTAGTCTGTTTATATTGCCATAGCCTATCTTGTTCTACTAGTAATTAGTGTCTAGATAGGTGCGCGGACATGGTAGGTATACACCTACAAACTATTATTAACGTAATAGCAGCTTAGTGGTCACAAATCTGAAGTCTACGGGGTGCCAATTCGGGCTCCAAAAATGTATCTAAGAGATTTCGATGCTCCATTACTCTGATCAAGATATAATCAAAATCTTTTTCGCTTTCCTTCTCCCACTACGAGACTCGCTCAACTATTTCGAGTTTACTCCTTAAAGCCTGAAAAAATACCACCAATTATAATGAGTCATTTTATATATATCTTTCTTCTTTAACTTCTTTCGTCTCTAAAAGTCTTTCATAATTGTCACGTGACTCAAGTTCTTGCGGGTTTTAGTACTGGTCTCGGCGAGATGACAACTTGGTTCAAGTTCCTGCAATTATGCTCTATACCGATTCATCATGACTTACAAGAAGCACTTCATCCCTCTTGAATCAAACCCCGACCTGTTCACTCAGCTGATTCACCAGTTGGGGGTCTCGACTGCTCTGAGCTTCCATGATGTTTGGTCTTTAGATGACCCTGCATTGCTTTCGCTTGTGCCGCGGCCGGTCCTTGCATTCATTATTCTTTTCCCCGTAGCTGGCGATTACGAAGAATGTTTGGCCACAGAGAGAGCTCTCACAGAAAACGATGCGCTGCATCGGGAAAGTAAAGACATCATTTGGTTTAAACAGACAATCCACAATGCTTGTGGGCTTTACGCCATTCTTCATGCAATCACTAATGGGCGTGCGAGAGATTTTATAGGTATGTTTTGCGACCCTGAGCTGATTAGTAGGCGCTGACTTACATCTTCTCCGTAGTACCGGGCTCCCACATGTCGCGTCTTCTCGAGAGGTGTGCTTCTCTTGACCCTGCTGGTTGCGTTGCCGTGGTGGAGAATGACGCCGAGCTAGAGTCCAAATATAACTCAGTGGCAGTACTCGGGGACACAGAAGCACCTGAAAATCCGGAAGACGAAGTAGATTTCCATTACGTTTGCTTCGTAAAGTCGCACCATAGCGACAACCTCTTCATTTTAGATGGCGATCAAAATGGTCCACTGAAAAAAGGCTTGTTGATTGAAGACGACCTCCTCTGTTCGAAGGGAATAGAGGCTATCCAGGAGTTTATTCGCCGACATGACAATGGAGGTGGTTTTAGCTTGTTAGCGCTTGCTCCAAGCAAGAACGAACGTATAGGACTTTAGATAACTCCCATGCTTTGCTGCTTTGCTGCTTTGCAGGCAAAGCTGCAATCCATGTCACATTCTAGAATGCATCGTTATAGATTTCAGTATGGGCTCTGTACTAGTAAAACTCTCATGATCACGATTCGAAGCTGGAAAGATATTCTAGGCAATTGATATTATGTCGGCAGGTTTACTCAATATTACCTGTTTAAGTTTCCGTGCGGACTCCGTTTGGGGATAACATGAGACTTAGACCATTCGACCGGGGGTTTTTTGGCATGGTGGTAGTATATACATACTTAAGTAGGCATTGTGCCCGATTGTCCGAATCAATGCCGGTAGCAGCTTTCAGAGTTATCTTTATATCTCGTAGACCTTTCTACTAGCATTTGTAATTGCTGCATTTCGACCGAATTTTGAATAGCATGTATTTTTGGTTTAATATCGAAATAATGCTGGTACGACATGTTACTACATCTTAGTTTAATGTAGGTTTATAAGTACGGCAGGCTTCGGTAGGTAACTCAATTGAAAGCATTCTTGTACGAACAGAAACTGATTCCAAAGGCGGTTTCAGTACCGCAAAGTCTTGTACCAATCTATATAAAAGAGTATTGCTATACCAGTGAATTTAAACGAGATTAACTAGATATTTAGCTTACGTTAAGAGTTAAACTTGAATTAAGCAGATATATATCACTCTAAGTAATCATCATGTGAGAATTACTAGGTCGGAACGGAGCCGGCCGTCAAACACTTCTCCTTACCAAGGTTGGCTTGTGGGGTTGTAGGCCCCGCCCTATAAATCTGTCCGGGGCATACCGCGATACTACACTAGGTCCCCTGGAAGCGTTTTAGCGTTTTAGTACGAGCTGACGCTGATGGGCCAATTGTGGATGGGGGGTATCAACCCCGCGGCGCCTGCATGAGACTGGTATTTGGATATCTCGCTGATTCGCCACTGCTCATCGTAGCTTGAGCACCTATCATCTGTATGCGATCGGATATTGGTCAGACGGGCCACATAGGCCAGGTAGATACCTACTGGAACCAGATAGCTACCTTAGGCTTCTGACTAGACCTACGTACAAGACCCGTCAATTGGTATTCATCACCTTGCCACACCGCAATATCTATGTCTGCTGTCTTTCCGTCTTCTCGACGCCTATCCATCTTACTTACCTGCACCTACGATTGACGGCAAACGGCATCCGACACACCCGGCCTATATGTGTTGTGCAGCCACGACATGTTTATTTCTTAAACAGACGATGTGAAGATACAGGATCGGGTCACGCATCTTCCACTGAAAGCTTATTGACTGCATTGCGACCACAGCTAGCCTGCTTCGATCTTGATATACGCCTTGTTTTTTACCTTTGTTTTACATATTCTTACTCGGCCTTTCTTTGTTTCTAAACAGCTTTTTATTGTTTAAGTGATTGACAAGAGACTGATTGATCGATCACTGCACGAAACATGGCCCCCATCGCCGTGTCCCCGGAAAGGCAGTCTGGCTTCGATGCCTCTGTGCTGACCACTGTCTACCATGACACGCTTCGTTTCTATCTCAACGGGACACGAGTGGTAATCGACGAGGTCGATCCCGAAGTGACTTTATTGGAGTATCTTCGCGGCATAGGCTTGACAGGAACGAAGCTGTACGTTCACATCTCAACTATCTCTGACTGATCCATGTAGCATATCTAACCAACAATATGCAGCGGCTGTGCTGAAGGTGGATGTGGTGCCTGTACTGTAGTCATCAGCCAGTACAACCCAACCACTAAGCGGATATATCATGCCAGCGTGAACGCCTGCCTGGCACCACTTGCTAGCGTTGATGGGAAACATGTGATAACCATCGAAGGTATTGGCAACGTGAAAGACCCGCATCCAGCACAACAGCGGATAGCAAAAGGTAATGGCAGTCAGTGCGGCTTCTGTACGCCTGGGATTGTCATGAGTCTATATGCTCTACTTCGAAACAACGAAAGTCCCAGTGAGCACGACATCGAGGAGGCATTCGATGGTAATCTCTGTCGCTGCACTGGTTATCGCCCTATACTTGACGCTGCCCAGACTTTCACCGTGAAAAACACATGCGGAAAAAGCACAACAAATGGCGGCTCTGGTTGTTGTATGGAGGATGGTAACAAGTCAGGTGGTGGGTGCTGCAAGAACAAGAATCTAGATGGTGATCAGCCCATCAAGCGGTTCAGCCCTCCTGGTCTCATCGAATACAATCCAGACACAGAGCTAATTTTCCCTCCGACGCTGAAGAAGCATCAGTTTAAACCGTTGGCTTTCGGAAATAAGAGAAAATGGTGGTACCGCCCAGTTACATTAGACCAGCTTCTGGAAATAAAGAGCCTGCACCCAAATGCAAAGATTATCGGCGGCAGCACGGAGACACAAATCGAGATCAAATTCAAATCGATGCAGTACCCTGTCTCCGTATTCGTTGGTGATATTCCTGAACTTCGGCGCTACTCATTCAAGAGTGACTACGTCGAGGTTGGTGGCAACGTTATTCTCACAGACCTCGAAGCTATTTGCCAAGAGGCCATTAAGCATTACGGCGAAGCAAGGAGTCAGGTATTTCAAGCCATCTATAAACAACTCAAATACTTTGCTGGGCGACAGATTCGGAATGTCGGGACGCCAGCTGGCAATCTGGCTACGGCATCACCGATATCTGATCTGAATCCAGTGTTCTTAGCGGCGAACTGCACACTTATTGCGAAATCCAGGAGGAAGAAGACCGAGATTCCCATGTCAACTTTCTTCAAAGGTTATCGCAAGACAGCATTAGAACCCGACGCTATCATTGCGTCTATCCGCATACCGGTAACGAGCGAAAAGGGAGATTACTTCAAGGCTTATAAACAGGCCAAGAGAAAGGACGATGACATCGCGATAGTAACTAGTGCACTTCACGTAACTATCAACCAGAAAGGTACGGTCGAGCACAGCAATCTCGTTTACGGTGGTATGGCACCATTTACCGTTGCAGCAAAAAAAGCAAATGAGTATCTAAAGGGGAAGATGTTTGCACATCCAGATACTCTTGAGGGTACCATGAACGCACTCGAGTCCGATTTTGATCTCGAATTCAGTGTACCTGGAGGCATGGCATCCTACCGCAAATCATTGGCTTTGGGGTTCTTCTACCGGTTCTATCAAGATGTGTTATCCGAGCTCAACACAGAGAGTCAACATGGCGATAGCCAAGCTGTCGAAGAGCTGGAGCGAGCATTGTCGACAGGTTGGAAAGATCATGAAGCGACCGCCGAATATACCCAGGAATCTCTCGGAAAAGCTGGAAATCACCTTGCTGCTTTAAAACAAGTGACTGGCGAGGCACAATATACCGATGATTTCCCACCATTAAAAAATGAACTCCATGCTTCGATCGTCTTTTCTTCACGGGCACACGCGAAAATCAAATCTATTGACTATTCTGATGCTCTGGATATTCCGGGAGTTGTAGATGTCGTCGATAAAAATGACCTGCACAGGCCCGAGGATAACAGATGGGGACCTCCGGGCTTTGACGATTATTACTTTGCAGAAGATGAGGTGCTTACCGCGGGTCAGCCCATTGTCGTAATCTTAGCCACTTCGAAAGCCAGAGCAAATGAGGCAGTACGCGCGGTCAAGATTGAATACGAAGATCTTCCAGCTATTTTCACAATGGAAGAGGCGATCGAAAAAGAGAGCTTTCATCATTTCTTCGGCTACATCAAGAAAGGTGACACGGAGAAGGCTCTCAAGGAATGTGATCACATATTTACTGGTGTGACGCGAATGGGCGGTCAAGAGCATTTCTATCTTGAAACCAATGCCTGCGTTGCAATACCAAAACCTGAGGATGGCGAGATGGAGATTTGGGCCAGTAGTCAAAACCCGACTGAGACGTAAGTTCAACAGACCCAGTGACAACTCGATCTGAAGCTAACCGAAAGACAGCCAAATGAATGCTGCGAAAGTCCTCGGTGTACAGGCCAATAAAGTTGTGGCTCGAGTCAAGCGTCTAGGTGGGGGTTTTGGTGGCAAGGAAACGAGATGCAACCACCTGAGCACTATAATGGCGCTGGCTGCCCAGAAAACGAAGCGCGCTGTTCGATGTATGCTCAACCGAGATGAAGATATGGCAATGTCCGGACAGCGTCACCCTTTCCTTGCGAAGTGGAAAGTCGGCGTCAACAAGGATGGTAAACTTCAAGCCCTCGACGTCGATGTGTTCTGTAACGCTGGGTACTCCCGCGATCTTAGCGCAGCTGTCTGCGAACGCTGCATGACACACATTGATGGATGCTACAAATTCCCTAACGTCCACGTTCGCGGTCGCTTGTGCAAGACCAATACGATGTCAAACACGGCCTTCCGTGGCTTCGGAGGGCCTCAAGGCATGTTCATCATCGAGTCCATGATGTCCGAAGTTGCGGATCGATTAGAAATGGCCGTGGAGGACCTACGTGAAATTAACTTTTACCAGATCGATGACCAGACGCACTTCAACCAAACCATCGAAGACTGGCATGTTCCCTTGATGTACAAGCAAGTAAAAGAAGAGTCGGACTATATCAACCGACGTAAGGCGATTGAAGAGTTTAACAAAGATCACAAGTGGCGTAAGCGAGGGCTGGCCATCATCCCAACGAAATTTGGCATCTCCTTTACGGCCCTTTGGTTCAACCAAGCTGGCGCGCTAGTTCATATTTATCACGATGGATCGGTCCTCGTCGCGCACGGAGGAACCGAGATGGGCCAAGGATTACACACCAAGATGATCACTCTCGCCGCTGAGGCATTGCAAGTTCCTATGGAAAGTGTATTCATATCAGAGACTGCTACAAATACTGTCGCAAACACATCAGCTACAGCAGCTTCCGCGTCATCTGACTTAAACGGATATGCGTTGTGGAACGCCTGTGAGCAGATTAATGCTCGCCTGGCTCCATATCGGGAAAAACTTGGACCAAAAGCGACGATGAAGGAACTCGCCCACGCTGCTTATTTCGACCGTGTGAATTTGAGTGCCAACGGCTTCTACAAGACCCCCGAAATCGGGTATCAATGGGGCGAGAATACTGGCAAAATGTTCTTCTATTTCACTCAGGGCGTCACAGCCGCTGAAGTCGAGGTCGACTGCCTCACTGGAACCTGGACATGTCTCAGAGCGGACATAAAGATGGATGTAGGCCGTTCGATCAACCCTTCTATTGACTACGGCCAGATAGAGGGAGCTTTTGTCCAAGGCATGGGTCTCTTCACGATGGAGGAGAGCCTATGGCTTCGTAATGGGCCTTTGGCAGGAAATTTGTTTACCAAGGGCCCAGGCGCATATAAAATTCCAGGCTTCCGTGACATACCACAGGTCTTCAATATCAGTCTCCTCAAGGGTGTAACGTGGGAGAATCTCCGCACCATCCAGCGGAGTAGAGGGGTTGGCGAGCCTCCCTTATTCATGGGCAGCGCCGTCTTCTTCGCAATTCGGGACGCCTTAAAATCCGCACGCGCAGACTATGGCGTCAAGGCTAAATCAGGAGCCGAGGGCGGGGAAGACGATGGCTTACTGAGACTAGAGAGTCCGGCTACGTCTGAGAGGATTCGATTATCATGTGTCGATCCTATCATGGAGCGAGCTCGAGTTCAGCCCAAAGAAGGTGAGAAGAACTTCTTCATAGCTATATAGCGGGCTTGCATACCTTGATTTCAGTCGCCGGATATTCGGTCTCGGAATAGCCCCAGGAGCTGGAGAAGTGGATAGAGCATATTTCATAAAAGGTAGTCAAGGGGTAATGGCTTCAATGGGTAATGCGGAAACGTGTCTTATTAATGCTATGTACCTAATAAAGATTCTCGTACAGTTTGTAATTTTTGTATTTTGGTACAGGACTGAGGAAAAGGGGTATTGCCAGGCCGAACCTTTCCATCTTCTTTAGTTTATCGGCGTTTACGTTCCCAACTCTATCTTATTGCCGACTGCCAGTCCGTCTTGGCATCGGATTACAGACCGATCCGCACCATCAAATTAGTTTACGAAGAAAAGCACTGGTTAGTCGAGGCCACTAATGTTTTGTTCGCGGTTTCTTTCCTGAACTGGTTAAGAATTGCGTTGCATGGGGAATTATTAATTGAGAGACCACACCCATCACAGCTACAATCCTTTCCTGACTAAAGAGGGACGTTGTAGTTGATTGACGACAATTGGATTCGGTAGATGCCCCGGCGAAATTATGATGAAAAGTAGCATATATATGACCGAGTATGTCTCTTCTCGACCAGTAGATGAACAATGTGAACTACGTTTCTTCGGCACTTGACGGAGTATTCATCCATCCATCCATAATTTTACCTTACCCGCAAGTCACCCACCTTTCTACATCCAAAGACAAGAAATAACATACAATAGAAATGGCAAAACTAGCAATCGTCGGCGCATCGGGCAAGCTGGGCGGAGCCACGCTCTCCGCACTCCTGGCACACAAGCTCGTCCCGCCATCTGACATCATCGCCCTCACATCCTCCAAGCCGGAGTCGCAGACATGGGCCAAGCTAGCGACAACGGGCGCGCAAGTACGACATGCACGCTTCGAAGACGCCGCGACTTTCGAAAGCGCCCTGCAAGGCGTGGAGAGATTCTTCCTCGTATCTACGCCGAACATCGCGCTCGACTTCGGAGTCGCGATGGACTACGACGGCACCCGTGCGACGGGCGATGCAGTCCGCGGGCGTGAGAGCCATCATAAGAACGCCATTGACGCTGCCGTGAAGGCGGGTGTCAAATGGATCGTGTATTCGAGCTTGGCCTTTGCGTTTTCTTCTCCTGACAGAGCGGGTAGCAAGGCAGGGGTGATGCGCGCACATCTGCGCACCGAGGCGTATCTTCGCTCTGTGAGCGCGACGCACGGCGTACATGTCACGATCCTCCGCGAGGGGCTGTACAATGAGTCCTGGCCGCTTTACCTTGGCTATTTCGACGTGGGCAATGCCCATGGTGAGAGGGATGTCGTGCCCCTAGCTGGGGACGGGAAGATCTCTTGGACTGCTATTCATGATCTTGGTGTTGCTAGTGCGCTTGTGCTATCCTCCAGTAGCTCTAAACTTGAGACTGGTAACAGTGATGATGATGATGAGTTCGTGGGGAAGACTTTCTATTTATCTACACGCCCTGATACGGCCAAGACAGTCGGTGAAATTGCGCGGCTTGTTGGTGAAGCGCGAGGGAAGGATGTCCGAGTCGATATTGTTGGACGTCAGGAACATGAACGGTATTATGTGGAAGAAAAGGGGATGTCGAGTCCGGCTATTCAGTGGTGGGCTAGCACTTATGATGCCCTCGAAGACGGAGAATGTCATGTTGATGACTCTATGTTAGACACATTGCTGGGTCGTGTTGGACTGAAGCCCATTCCAATTGAGCAGACGATTTCTTCCATGGTCAAAGGGAAGGAAGGTTGGAAGAACCGACAACAACAGGCTTGAATTACAGACCAACTTGCCAAGACTAAGTAAGTCATGATAGCTTCGAAGATAGAGCGTGAGTAGTATAATATCACATCCATGCTTTTGAAGTAGCCCGATATGGTGATCATCTTTTAAACTTAGATATGCCTTCTCTTAGCACTTATATAGTACTTGTGTTGGCTTGAATACGGCTAGAACTGGTATCTAGACTGAGCCAAAGGATAAAAACCAGTAAACACAAAAAATATGTGTTACTGCAAAAGACAAAAGACAAATTGCTGATGAGAGTGGGACTCGAACCCACGCGGATTGCTCCACTGCGATATTTGTATCTTGATATCAAGATGAACTCCTGGTATCGAAATTCAGGTTCACCTGAACGCAGCGCCATAACCACTCGGCCATCTCACCATGGAGACGATACATGTTTAGTCAAAAGTTATAAATCCAAGATCGAAGAGGGCTCGAGAAAAGTCTGATGCGCTATGCTAAACTGGCGCGGGCGGAGTGCGGGGCTAACCAGTACAGTATTAGTTGGTAGTTGGCTGTAAGTAAGCCCCGTGTTCTGCCTGCCAGGTGTGGTGGGATGTTAAGAGTAAATCTACCAAGTAGGTAAATAGCGGTTTCAGTTCGTATAGACATCTAATTAGGTAGGATGAAAAGAATAATTACGTGCTTGAGTAACTCATATTTAGCAAGTTACACTGTTTTAGAGTGCTATCAATTAGTTAACATATGGGAAGCAGCCCTCCCTTGACGGACCCTGGCTACCTGGACTCCTGGAGACGGGGTAAGCGCAGCTACTTTCAACAGCGACTTAAGTAATGAAGTGTCTCAAAATAGCATGGCAAGTACGTAGTAGTTGGTGTTCGAGCATGCGGGATTTTGGCCAAGGGAGCAGGTGATTGTTCAACGTAGTAGGTAACCTCTTCGTTTTATCTCCGATACCGATATCTACTGTCCTCAACCAATGAAAAACACAGTACATGACACTTTGAATCCCTTGTTCTGTTGTGCAAATGAAAAGGATTCATACTTAGAATCATAAGAGACAATCATGACTCGACACTAAAAATGCCAATGATCAAACTGCGAGGAACAATTAGACAGTTGGTTTTAAATGAAGAGAAAAGATTTACATGTATCTCAGTCGGACTACATCTCATGTTTCTTAGTGATAGAAGTCTGACTGAGCGGCACTGTAAGACCACCCCCGGGGCCATCTATCCCTTAATATTTAAGCAGATAGTGATTGAATCCGTCCTTGAATCTATTTTAGTTTTGGGGCTTCAAAGCTACAGAGGTGAGTTCGTGATAGATAACATTGATTCTAGTACAAACAGTAACGGAGAATGTATAGTAAGATGGAGAGGGGTAACCGATCGGAAGGATTTTCAGCTCTCGCATCATGAAGCCTTATTCATGAGAATTGTCGTACGGAATGCGCCTTCAAGCGCCTCATTTACCCTCAAGCAAGCCTCGGTATCGCACTTCGCCAAAGCGGTGTAGGTTCGTTCCCTGGGTGGCCTTGGGTGGTTACTAGGTAGATAGAAAGCTTAAATAAATACAGGTACTGAGCGGGGTTGTCTCACTACTTAGTAGGTAGGTAGGTAGGTCAACTTATCAACAACTACACCCTTCTCTCATACAACCCTACCTCTACCGAGTCATCAGATTGATTATTGCAAACAAAACATCATGGCAGGACCTAAGCCAGGCCAGAAGACGGTCCTTGTGACTGGGTATGGTGACGCTCAGCTCAGATCCTAGGTCTAGTTTTCCAAACCCCGCTAACGCGCAATCGAATTGTAGCTGCACACCCGGAGGCATAGGCCATAGTTTATGCCTTGAATATCAAAGACAAGGTATATTTCCTGATTCCATCACTTCAGAATGACATCTTCACATATGAAAGCTTTGCTTTACTGACAAGGCATAAACAGGACTCTATGTGATCGCTACTGCGCGTCGGCCTGAAGTCATCGCTGATCTGGCTGGGCTAGGGATGAGTGTTGTCCCGCTGGACGTGACCGACGCCGAGAGCATCAAGAAATGTCACGACGAGGTCGCAAAGATCAATGGCGGCAAGCTTGATATTCTCGTGAACAATGCGTGAGTAGCCTCCTTCGCGTTAGCTCTCTCTTCTAGCATTCACGAGCGTGGAATGGGGTCCTCGCTGTCCTCGCTGTCTGCATACGTGATATGAATACTCAACCGAGTTCTTCAGAGGTCGCACGCACACGCATCCGGCACTCGATATCTCGCTCCCTGACGTTCGCGCAACATTTGAGACAAACGTCTTCTCCATTATGGCCATGGTTCAAGCGTTCATCGGCCAATTGGCCGCCGCGAAGGGCCTGATCGTCAATATCTCGTCGCTCGCCTCTATCACGCCGTATCTGTTCGGGTCCGTCTACTGCGCCAGCAAAGCCGCCGTCTGCGCATATTCGCGTACTCTGCGCTTAGAGCTTGCACCCCTCGGCGTGCGCGTCAGTAAGTATTTGGACTCAACCCTTTGACTTGGAGAGCATTATCCCCTTTTTTTTTTCTCTAGCATTAGAAAATATTCAATAAAAGGCACTGTGCAATAGCAATGATTGACTCTGACCGTTACAGTGGTGTCGATGACGGGTTCAGTGAAGAGCAACACAGCAAGCCATGGCCACCGTGTTTTGCCTGAAAATAGCGTTTACCAGAGGGCCAAACGCGTATTTGAGTGGCGGCTCGTGTTCAGTCAGAATCATCACACGATGGACACAACGGTCTTCGCGGAGAGACTAGTCGCAGCGTCGCTTCGACCGGAAAGACCGGGCTGGCTGCGCAGTCTATTCGGACGGCCAGATTGGTTTTGGAACGGCGGAAGATCTCTGACGGCGTGGTTTGGTCACAGTGTGGGCGAATGGGTGGTTGATGCCGTGTGCTGGCGCATGTTCCGCATGCCTGAGGTGATGAAGCTGCTTGGGGAGGACGCGGCGCAAAAGAAGCGTAAGTAGCGTGAGCTGCTTGTCTTTGCTGGTCCACCACTCTCTTGCATGCGTCGAGCAAATGTATGAGAAAGCGACCATTGATCCGATACACGCATTGTTCTAATTCACTTGAAGTACCACGCAAGGCTTGTTTACGGTTATTCTTCGTATCCTTCTTGGTCTCCTAATTTTGTCTCTCATGATTTTGTTTACTGATAAGAATATTGATATGTAGCTATATAGCTCAAGCTCTAATCTTTCGAGCCAGAGAGCGAGCTTCTTGAGCATGGTCGTTGTTCATTCGACAGCCCTCCACCGCCTCACCAGCTCGTCAGCGACATATGCCGGCGAGCCGCGTATATCATTCCCAATAGCGGTCGCTTGACGACCATATTCCGCTCCTTTGATTTGCATATGATTATAGTGACCAGACCCAATCGCTGCGCTGCTGAAAGTCTGCTCCAACGGCAGGGTATTGTGGAACAAATTCCCGGAAAACGTGTAAAATATACTATTGCTGATGGCCATATTTTGGCGCGCAATCTTCAGCTGGATGTCGTTCATGATCTGTCTAGCACGCGGCATCGTCTCTCCCCACACAGCACGTCGCTGCATGCTGTACTCGAGCAGCGGGTGCGGATCCGGCGGCTCCGAGGCACAGGCCGCGAGATACAGCTGCCGCATCCGCTGACTGTACATCTCACACATGACGCTGCCTGCGACTTGAGTTCCTTGGTGCGGCATTGCGTCTGCAAGCGCCGTACCGCGGATGAACTCGTGGTGACACTCAACACAGATCGTGCACTCATTCCAGCCGAACCAGCGCGCTTTCTCCACGTGCCTGTCGCGACGACATTCGGGCATGAACGCATATTCCTTGATAAACGCCTCGAGAGGTGCCGGGTCTTGTTTGTATACCATCTCCAGAAGCTTGTTCATGTACATGGGGAATCGCGCAATGGCCGGGTTGAAGTTGCACGTTATACTGCTCCCGGGAGGGACATCATCCTTGTGCTTGAAGTGTTGGTGCACGCCCATGGGCACCACAATGGCGACGTAGCAAGCTGCACATATCTCAAAGCCATTAGGGTCAGAATTTAGTGTATACCATGTCGCATTCTGCATCGCGCTGCCGCACAAGGGCGAGCGGTTGACAACGTCCAATGCATTCCAAAACAACTCGTAATCATTGGTGTCTAGCGTTCGAGCCGCGAGGGCCCGGACGTTGAATTGCTTTCCGATATAACAGCTCACCGAGACGCCGAAGCGGCTCGATAAGTCATCGCCCGCGTCTTGCCACTCGCTGCTCAGTCCGGTTAAAAGTACGTAATCGCAGTAGCAGGCGACGCAGATGAGTAGACCCTGGGGTCCACGAACTGGCGTGAACCATTTCTTGTCTGGATACGCTGTTTTCTCCCCCGGGCATGGCTTGAGCGACATGCGGACTGCTACCCCCTGAACGAAGGACTGCCAGTCGTTGGTCAAAGCCCTGGCCTTGTACTCTCTTTGTATATACGGTACCGCTACGTCACAGGACCACGTTTGGTCTGTCGCGTGGGGGATGGTGCTGGGTTCGAAATGGTCTGTGCCAAACCCGGGATATAGAAGGATCAGATCCTCGTAGCAGGCCTGACAAACCACCATGGCGGGGATGTCATTGTTCTTCGTCCGATACCATTTGATCCCGGCACTGCCCTTCGCTCCGCCTTGGCCGACACAGCCTGGTATGGTTGGTCGGCGAATCAAATATTCGACTACACTGTCGAGCGAGCCGCTTGACAGAGCGTGTGTCCAGAGGCTATCTTTCAAACGGGGAATTTTGAACCCGCATGCGCGAGGCATACCATCTTCTCGGAATGCCCCCTGGAATTCTGTTGCAAATTTGGAGCTGCTGATATGGGTCTCATAACAATTCATACAGATTTGAAAATCCGGAGCCTGACGATGGGTATACCAAGTGGCGCGGAATGTAGCGTTGGATGATATACATTCTTTCTCGGCCGCCCGAGACTGTGTTGGAGGAGTAGCTGAACCACTATCGCTTGGTAATTGAGCACCTGGTGGCTGCACGGGGACAGAAACACTCTCCGGCCGTGATGGAACAGGGTTTAAAGGTTGTTGAGGCGAAGAAGAGTACGTCGCCTCAGGAGTATTTCCTAACCTCATAGATTGAAATGTCTCACTCATCAACCCCATATCACTGTTAACTCTGGTCTGCGCGACTTCTTCTGCGATCTCAGGCTGACTGGCTAGGCGGTAATGATCATTGTTAGCAGCACGACTCCTCGTGCTATTCACTTGCTCCAGCGAGTCTCCCGATTTAGGGGCGCTTGATGTTAGAAATGGCTGCTCGGTTGCACTCTGCACCTGGTGAGTCGAAAAGTGTGTCCCAGGAGGGACTGAGCTTTGTGATCGAGAAATAGTCGGAACTATGTCTGTGTTAGATACACCGGTATTCGAGGGCATTTTAGAACTACCGCCAGCCCCTTGATAGGCAGGTAAAGGGGGCGGGGGAGGTATTTTCCCATCGGGAAATAAGTGAGAGATGTCAGAGTACAGTGATGTCTGATTTGATGGGATGGCGGAATTGGCAGAAGGATAACCATGATATCCGGTGTGTGTTGCCGTCATCGATTGCCCTGGGATGACCGGAAGGCCACTCTGAGTAGCCGAAACTGGTACTTGAACACCGGCACTGGCAACGCTTTTCCGCTGGATTTTGGCCGGTGGCCGGGGCGGAAGAGTCGGCCGAGGGACCGCATCTGGTGTTGGTACCAGTTCACGGCCGCTATTTCGGGGTGGGAGCGGAGGGTTTCCGGCAGCGCCCTGACTCATTTGTGGCCAGTGAGACATCTCGTCCGTCCCGGGTTAATTCTAGGCCTTCGTTTCCTGGACGTGATTTCAAGATGAGCTTGGTGTTTGTCCCGGGAATATCTCCATCACACATTCCCAGGCGGTTTGAAGCCTGAAAAGATGGCATAGCGAACGGAACCCCTACATAGAGAATAAAGACCAAGACACTCAGCCGCATCTTGGCGCTCGGCTTATTGGTGTCTCGAATACCGAATATTTGCTGGTTTCTTCGCCAACGTACGCTAGTTATATTTAACATCGAATCCCACTGTTAAAGCCATTAGAAACGCTGCAAGATTGATCCTCACCGTCTGCCGCTTCAGATTTGTCCGCCATCATCGCAAATTGTCCTCATTTCTCTCAAAGCTTGCAGAAAACGCTAGTATGATGGTTAGTGTAACAAGTTTCAAGCAAATGAAGAATTTCACTACTGTAGCCGTTTATCTCGGCGCTTTGTTCCTGCAGGATGAGCATGTTTAAAAGCGCAATCTCCTTCTGGATCATTTGGCATACGCTAGGTATAACCAGAAGATGTGTTTTCGTTTGTGTTTTCAACGTGTGTGTTAAGTACCTTGCTTGCAACCAGCGTTGATGAGACTTAAAAGGTGCTTGGAGACGGAATATTCTACGGCTATCAGCTTCCTTGTGCACTTGACCTCAATGTAAACTTTAAACACAGTGTTCATCCTCAGCACTCGCAGACACCAATGGTTCGTGTGTACAAAAGCAGGTAAGTCGTCCACATGACCGATCAATCAAACGTTACAATCTACCCAGGGGTCTATCTCCAACCTCCCGACTGCAATGCCGCGAAGGAACATATACATGCTAGGTCCTATGACTAATTGTGTAACAATAATATGCAGACCACGCTATCCATGCTCCTAGGTCGCTATCCAGCCATGTCCTCGGTTTGTTTACATAGGAGATCTGGGGAAAATCTGTCAGACCTGTAAGTGGTGTGTCTATATGTCCACGACTATGATGCCCCTTGCAGGTTTGGGCTACACTAGGCAGTAACTAGGGATCTGCTAGGGCAGTGGAGGAGTTCGCAGCAAGGAGTAAACAGTGGGCTTGGGGTACTGCTTGGGGCAGCAAACCGGTGAAGGATTCAGTCACCTACCTAGTACACACTAGACCGTGGTGCTACATCGGCGAACTATGCCACGGTTAGCGTTGCAACCTCGTGGCGCATTTCCAACACGATGGGGATGCTACAATACAATGCCATGTATAAAATGGACCAGCCGGGAAGGGATTGTTTTCCAATTTTGCCTGGGAGATCTTCACGACAGTCTTTTCGACGCTCCTTGATCTTCTTACAACGGTGGAAGTGAGTCGCAGATCAAATCAGATCAGATCAGATCAGGGCAGCAAATCTCCCATCATGAACCGCTGGGCTAGCTTCCTTCTACTGGCGGGCGTTTCCGCCTATGGCGCCAAATGCACAGGTGCCCACGTACCGGTACCGTCTCTAGACGTTCCCTCCTGCGACAAGGGTGTCGGCAGCGTACAATACAACAAATCTGTGCCGAACGGGGAGGACGAGTTCCCTCTCACTCAGGTCGATCTCTGCTACACCGATGCTGATCTCAAGATCGCCTTCACCGCTTTCCAGGAGGTCAACTTCTTCTACAATGAAAGCCAAACCACCAATGACCCCATCTACGAATACGAGGTCATGGAGGCCTTCATCTACCACGGCACCAACGACCCCACGCAGTACTTCGAGTTCGAGGTTAGCCCAAACAATATCACCTGGCAAGCCTTCATCTACAATCCGTCCAAGTTGCGCTCGACTGGGGCGCCCTTTGACGCTGGCCAACTGACCGCCCCAATCGTCGATGGGCTGGTCGCAAGCACTGCGCTGGACAGGGACGCCGGTATCTGGGTCTCGAATGCCAGTCTTCCTCTAGCTCTTTTCAATGTCGACGCTGGGAAGGCCCAGGGAACTAAATGGCGAATGAATTTCCTACGTACCGTAGTAGCGCCTGATACATTCCCCGATCAAGGCCTGGGTGCGTGGAATCCGACAAACCAGTCCAACTTCCACGAGACACCTTTCTTCGGGCACGTCTCCTTCGTTTGATCCGGATTGGGTGGATTATCAGAGATCAGAATATACTGAAAAAAAAAAAAAAACATGGAACCATCCAGTTGGGGTGTATCATCACTGTCACTCCACTTGATGTCAAGCAAATCCGCGACTGAATATATGTGACTAATGTATGAGTAGAGATACACGGTGAGAGAGAAGCTCCTGGGAGTTCAAGTTGACGATGCGATGATAAAGGTACAACCTCTCAAGGTAGGTATCTATTTATGTTAGCTCCGTTCCGGTATGTTGAAATTGGCGCTAGTAGTATTAGAAGACGTGAAGTAATCGTAATGGTATAGGTTGATCATTAACCGTTAACGGCGGGACGCTATGCAGCATCTATCTATACGGTACTTAGATGGGAGGAACGATCAAGATAAGCTGTAGCGTCTCGTTGTTGTTGTCGTTGTCGTTTTTTATTTTCATGCTCCCTTTTTCGGTTTTGTTTATCTTTGGGTCGTATCGCCAAAAGAAAAAAAAAAAACTACCATAGGTGGTTCACCCCCTCACGTCCTACCCCCTCCCAGCGGAGCTTCTCAATTTTTCAGGGCTCACGAGGTATACGCAAGGAAAACAATGACACAAATGGCGAGAACACAAACTATACATACGTCCTCTCTCTTCGATTCCAGAAAAAAGCAATTTGTGTCCAACGTCTCAATCGAAATTGACACAGTCACCGGGCTCATAACGAGAACATATGAGCGCAGCCAGTCACTGCCTATTGAAAATGTCTCCGACTCCAAGACCATCGACCTTCGTGGCCTGACCGTCATCCCGGGCCTGGTTGACGCTCACACCCACATATTTCTACACGGATACTCCCACACGCCATCTATGAATCAGATGCGCGATGAGAGTCTTGTCGAGAGAGTGGTGCGAGCCACCAACCACGCAAAGGATGCGTTATTAGCGGGCTTCACGACATACCGCGACCTGGGCACAGAGGGATTACGCGACGCCGATGTGAATTTCAGGGACACAATCAATCGCGGTATCATTCCCGGGCCCCGCATGTTTGTCGCTACGGAATGCATCGCTTCGAGCGGCGGGTATGAGATCAGGCACGAGAACAGTCTACCCGGGGTAGGCAACAGCTTGGTACGGATATCCGATCCAGCGGATGGCGTCTACGGGGTTCGCGCAGCTGTACGTCGGAGAATCGGTGCCGGAGCAGATATCATCAAATTCTATGCGGATTACGGGAAGCGCAGACTGCGTTTCCCAGCTCAGGCTTGGCCGGGGGCACGGCCGGTTCAATTCCCGCCTTCCGATGAAGTCTTCCTGGGCGGTGCGAATCCCGTCTTTCCCTTGTTCACCCAGGAGGAGATGGATGCCATGGTGGCCGAGGCGAGAGTGAGCAGAGCTCCGATAGCTGCTCATGCCGAAAGCCCCGAGGCAGTCATTATGGCCGCGAAGGCTGGAGTGACCACCATCGAGCATGGCGGCATACCAAGTGATGACGCGTTGGAGGCGATGAAGGAGCACAATACGATATTTGTTCCGACACTGGCTGTGTACGACGAGGAATTGAGACGACATAGCAATCATTCAGCGAGTGCCGAGAGGGAATTTCAGCAAATACTTGCTCATACCAAGGCGGCGTATGGCAAGGGCATCAAGCTCGCTTGTGGTGGTGACACGGGGGCCTTTCCTCATGGAGAGAACATACGAGAATTCGAGTACATGCTTGAAGCTGGTATCCCCGTCCCTGATGTCTTGCAGGCCGCGACATTGCATGGCTGGGAGGCTTGTGGAGGTGATCTCTGCGGCAGGAGATTTGGTTCTATAGAGGAAGGTTTTGCAGCAGATATTGTCGGCCTTAATGGCGACTTGGCTCAAGACTCGAGTGCTCTGAGACGAGTCAACTTTGTGATGAAAGACGGCCAAGTCTATGCAAATAGCTAACAAGAACCAGGCATTTCACACTGCCTGTAGATGATACAGCCTTCAAAAACTCAATTGAAGAAGTTAAAGTACACGCATAGGTATAGGAAAGAGAACTTGCCAGCAGATGTTGTATCGAGCCTACCATTCCTAGCATATTTTATCTCAGCGGTAGTGCAATTTCCACATATTAACCCTGACGTTACTCTTTCCTTGCTAGCATCGGAACCTAGCTTTCCAACTTTCAATGAATTTAGACTTCGAAGAAAGCGCGAAAAGAGCACCTGTCCTAGCTGAGGAGCAGTCTTATCCTACCCATAGCTCGAATGTGCGTCCACTCCTAAATCATTAGACCAAAACATTGAGCCATCACCTTTAATCAACAAAAAGTATCAAAGACTATATTCACTATCCGCCTTCAGAAACTTTTCACAGAATTCAGTTACAGAATCCATATAAAATCCTCAATCATCAAAGTGTTCAACAATGAAGATCTGCATCGCCGGTAGAACCGGGCTTGTGGGCAATGCGGTAGTAAGGAAGGCTATGATGAACCCCATGTTCACGCGTGTCGTCGTTCTGTCTCGCAGGCCACTCCCGGAAGATATTGAAAGCCATCGCAAGGTTCGAGTTGTACTGCACGATGATTTTGGAGTCTGGCCAACTCGAGTTCTCGATACACTAGTCGGTTGTCGGGCATGTATCTGGTCAGTTGAGAACGCACCTCGTCATTGATTAGCCAGCATCTTGAAGTACCGCTTCTGACTTTGCTAAAGGGCTGTCGGGGGGGACGCCTCTCCGTTTGCCGGCCTAACGACTGCGTGGCGGGTGGGCAGTGAATACGTGTTATGTGCCGCGGTCGCTCTCCATAAGTTAGTCCACTGGCATTCCCCCCCTTTCTTGTGCCAACCCCCCGCCATCCACCCTTCTGTTTCTTTAGCAAGTTTTGGATATTTTGTTTCATTTTGTTTCATGCATGCTCCCGAGACATTGTTCCATTTCTTATTCCCTCGGGTAGTTACTAACTTAAGCGGGTAAACCAGAGCCCTTGGCCATGTGCAACCTCCCGGCCACAAATTTCAGTTTGTGTTCGTCAGCCGGGGCTACAAAGAGCACCGTTTTGGGTCCTCGGTACGCTTATCGACCACAAGACTAATCAAGGTAAGATATATTCCCAGTTCTGATGTAGTAGTAAGGAGAATCATGATGCTAAACATCTTATTATACAGAGCGATGCGGAAAGGCGCCTACGAGAATTCCAATGGCAGCATCTAGACACCTTCAAGCTCAACATCGCTCGGCCTTGTAAAGTTATCAAAGCGGGAGGTGGACCATTGCGGGTTTTGATACGGAAAGTATTTGGAGGCATCGACGAGGAGCGCCTAGCTCGGAGTCTTTTGAACTTGGCGAGGGGAGACTTTCTCGATCTCTATTATGAAGAGGACGAATTGAACAAAATTGGAAGATACGATGTGGCATAGGCACCACATGAACCGATACCCGTTAACATTCAGTGAAGGCTTCGTCTCGGAATTTTCAAAGTCAAAGGATAAATAGTATAGCTTCTTTCAAGCGAGAGCGTTATATCGATATAATTGAAAGTCATGACGTTTGCGAAGATCCAGGTTGTCAGTGACCGTAACAATGACTATTGGACTAGCTAGTCTATGCAATTTCCAGAAGCTAACCATCGCCAACCCTTCGCCTCGGAGAATCCCAAGTAGAGGCTCGATTGTCGTCCCCATAGCAGAACCACTTGCCATACCGTATCGAACTTGAACTATCATGTGGGTTGATTTTTAGAGTAAAGCTAAGTCACTGGGAGGCAACAGATAGGTCGTAGTATATGTTAAAGGCTCAATCTTATTGATTCTTGACCTCTATTCATCAGAAGAGAGGAGAGTAGGCCTTCTATAATGGACAAAATACTGGTCAGCGAATAGCACAGCCAGAACAAGTCAAGTAATGATCTTTTGTCGTGTTTTGATTGTTTTGAATCCCGTATTTGGCTGGACTAGAAAGACGTACTTCTCGATGTAGTCTGGCACTATGAATCCATTGGGAGATTAGCACTGATATACTTGCTCGACCCCAGCTCAACTTGAGGAGGAAAGTGTTACAGCCTAATGTATACAAGTGGCGCAAAGAAGAGGCAGGTTAGTCATTATGTTGACAATGATACATTATTCCCTAATAAGAAAAGGCGGAGTATCTTCTTCAATTTTTACTTGTGACACTTTGAATGGACTAGTAGATAATTTGGGAATCGTTTTTTGAGAGCAGGAATCATAGTAACGCAATATGCCGCTCGATTATTAGCCTATAGTAAAGCAGCCCTATTTGAGGCTAGGTTTATAGTCCTTAAGAAATTCCTCCTCGGCTTTCGTGTTCGTCCGACCCAATAGCGCATTCCTAGTAGGATACCTTCCGAATTTCTCCAGCTGTCCCAAGTGCCTCTTGGATGCCGCAATGCCCATGTCTACCCAGTCATGCTCCTCAGAACTAACACACCTCGACTTCAAAGCCTCAAACAGACAGCGCGCCGCGATTACTGATACAAGTGTCTCTTGCTGGAGAAGTGGCATATAGAAAGCCGATGCCTGGAAGACAGTAACCTTCTTATCGAAGTCTCGAGCGATGGATTTGGTAACAATATCCCATGCCTTCACATCACCGCCGAACGCTTCTTTGGAACCACGAAAGATATTGCGCGAGAATTGATCCAGCAAAACCACTAGAGCGAGACTAGATTCTGGATCACTTTCCCAGTGATCGAGCTCATTGTTGCGCGCCTTCAAAACGATATCGCCAAATTCAGTCTTCAATTGCTCATCTAAACCTTCAGGCGCAATAATCCATTCAATTGGCTTCCTATTGAACCAGAAGGATATGATGCGCTCCACGTCTGGGTGCATGGTAGGTATGAACGGTGTTAGGAAGCGATGTGGAGTGATTCGAGTCGTAGCTGTAGCTGATGAAAGACAACCTAGGTAGGTAAGTAGTTGGAGTTATGAGTTGATGCCCTGTTGAGACAAGAAGTGACATCGGACGGACTAACTATCGTAAGTTAGGCACGAGCGACCATGCTAACGTGTGCTCCTTTATTCAAATTGTCATTAGAGGTATTCTGCCTTTCACGCGCTACAAGGGCCTTATTTATTATGCTCATACACCCTCCCTACTCAATAATTATGGGGTATGGAAATCCGTCGAAAGCAACAGTCCACGCTCTGCCGCTAGAATCCCTTCCAGGTCTTAAATAACTAGGCAACAGTGACCGAGAAAATTACCATTACTTGTAATTCATTATGGGTACCTATTGCGTCGCGTTGCCAACAGACATCGGCTTGTCAAATGTAACTCGTTGAACCTGCAACGACGGAGACAGTGTGCGAAGCTACAACTACCTGAGTGGCTTACAGTATGGCAGGTCTGCAAAGTATCTATCAATAGGGCATCACGGCTTTGATGCTCAATTGTATAATGATGTAGTAGGGGGCGAGCCGGAACGTTCCGTTAGAACAAAATATACGTACCTACCTAAGATAGCTAAGCTAGCTACTTCACCCCGCATTGAAACTAGACTGTTCTTTTCCTTAATTCGAACTTCATGAGTAACTCATGTCACTTCTCATCATTCAGTTGTCAGTCAGCATTTCTTGCGCAATTATGGAGTTCAATATAACATGGCATGTTGTAGCTGTGACAGGTATTCTTTATTACCTGACTATTGTATTCTATCGTCTATTCTTTCACCCTTTGGCTCACTTCCCGGGCCCGAGACTAGCAGCCATTTCGCGTTGGTACGAGGCCTACTACGATGTTATTTTAGGTGGGCAATATACGGCAAAGATAGCAGAACTCCACAAGATATATGGTAAGCCGTCCAATCATACAAAAATTGGTCATTCGGTATTCACTGTTTCGACTTCACTAGGCCCTATCAGTCCTTACGAGCTCCATGTCATCGATCCCGGATTTTATGACTCTCTCTATCGCATGGACGGGCGGTGGGATAAGTATTCTTGGACCTACAGCGCATTTGGCGCTGAAAACTCTACCGTCTTCTGTTCAGGTATTTCCATCCTTGAAGCGCGTATCCCTCTGCTGGTGCTGGTGCTCATTCCTGTTTTAAAGACCATAATGTCCATAAAGGTCGCCATAGTGCTATTAGCCCCTTCTTTTCGAAAGCTCACATCACTGCTCGACAAGATATAATCCATCGCAACGTTGAGAAGCTTTGTCAGCGAATTTCGAAGTTGACCGGAAGTGACTTCAACCTAGGGGCCGCTGTCAGTGCATTCACTCGAGATACTGCCAACGAGTTCATTGTTGGGAGAAAGTATAATGAACTTGATCTGGAAGACTTCGGCATGGCCTTATCGCTTGCGTCTCAAGGCGCGGGCCCATTTTGGCGCATCACAAAGCATGTCCGTTGGTTTGGGCCTGCAGTGAGAGCATTGCCTGTTAGTTGGGCCATGAAAGTGGCAGACGAAGGGACAATGGCTTTTCTTCGATTTCTCCAGGTACACTTTTCCGAGCCCCATAATCAAGGTGGTAGACTCAATAGTTACCATCAATCTACACATCTCTACTTTACTGACTTGAAAAGCAATCTGAACTAGACACACGCGACACTCTAGCCGCTGCACTGTGCTCAGTGCCTGAAGGCAAAACACGAAGTACGATGATTCACGAAATCGCATATTCAGATCTGCCACATACCGCAAAAACCTTTGACCGTGTCTTCGAAGAGGTAACCACGGTGACTGGCGCGGCTTATGAAACAACTGCCACTGCATTAAGGTTGATTATTTACCACGTCTATACTGACGATAAGATTGTTCGGACTCTCAGAAGAGAACTCGAGTCATTATTCATTGATTCTTCCACGTCCATCACATTAAGGGACTTAGAACAGCTTCCATATCTTACCGCTGTTCTCATGGAAGGTATGCGCCTGAGTCCGGGCATTGCCACACGGGCAGCTCGTGTCACGGATAAGGATCTTACCTATGAAAACTGGCGCATTCCTGCCGGAACACCGGTGGGCATGACTACGATTTTAATGCATACCGATGAGAAGGTCTTCCGTGATCCAATGCATTTTTAATCCAGATCGATGGATGGACCGGACGATGGAGAAAACTGTCAAAAGAAGATTCGCACCTTTCTCTCGAGCAGCGTGCACCGCAGGTCAAACAATTACTTACTTGACCTGGCGTTAACTAGCCCAACCAAAACAAGGTAAAGGTTTTAAAATTAACTGTAGGTCAGGTAGATATTCAGATTACTTGAAAGTTAACTTTAATTAATTAAAGTTAATTTTTTTTTTTTTTTAAATTATTTACAGTGTATTTTTAATAAAAAAAATAAAAATTACTTATTAATAAAAATTATTTAATTTATTAAACCTTTTTATATAAAGCTTTTTTTTTATTTTTAAACTTTATTTTATTTTACTTGTAATTTTAATAATTTTACTAGCTTTTTAACGCTTTAACCTAAATTATTAACAATATTATATATATTATTGTTAGCAATAATTTATTAATATTTTTAAAATTAGCTAAATTAAACTTTTTAATTAACACTAGTTTTAGCTTAGCATTAATTTTTTTAACTAGGCGTAATAACCGCAAAAACCTCCCAGCTTTTAAAATTGCTAATAATTTTTTAAATAGCTACCGGTTTTTATAAGCTAACTAATAAAAGTTTCGCGAGCTAACTAGTATATATACTTTGTAATTTTAACTATTAATATAAGTTTTTTGCTTTTAATGTTTTTTTAGCTATTTAATTATTTATTTTTAATTAATTTAGTTAATTACTCGTTTTTTAAGCTTTTATTTGCTTTTTTTTATATTATTTTGCTATTTTAGCGTTTATTACCTTTATTTTATAATTATTTACTAATTTTATAAATTATTTACACTTTTTTATTAATAATATTATATATTTTGCAATTTTTATTAAAAAACTATTATTTTTAAAATTAGCAAAGTTTAATTTATATATTAATATTAATTTTATTAATTTTAGCTAAGTTTTAAATTTTTAAGCTAGGTATAAATGCAAATATAAATGTAAATGCTTTAATTATATATAAATTAATATATAATTAGCTAATTTTATAAGTTTTTTTTTTATTTTATTTATTTATAATATATAATAAACCTTAAGTTTATATAAACGTGATATAATTAAAGTTTTTATAAAAAATTATACTAAGTAATAACTAAAAAAATTATTGTAATATTAAATAAAAATTATATTACAGTCGTCAAAAATATTTTTATATAGTTATTTTAAAAAATTATTATATGCTTAAATTAAATTATAAAATAAAAATTAATTAAATATATAAAAAAATTTATTATTATTATATAAACTGTTTTTTTTTATTTATATTTAAATGTTTATTTTGTTTGCTTATTTTTAAGTAATAAAACATTTTTTGCTTATTTGTTTTGTTGTGCTTAATATTTCGAGCTTTGTAAAACTTTTAAACATGTTATATAATTTGCGTTTTATATATTATTTTAAGCCTGCGCTTTTTTTTCGTTAATTTTTAGCTTTTTAATTAGCTGATTTATTTGTTAATTTATAACATTATTTTTTAACTTTTAAAATTATTGCTTTTAATAATTTTTGTAAATATATTTTTTTTTTTGTTTTTATATAAATATATTAATTATGTTTAACTTTAAAAAATTAAAATTGCGTTAACGTTTTAACGCTTTAGCTTGCGCTAATTTAATTATTTATATAAGCTTTATTATATTTTTTTTTTGTTTTTGTTATATTTTAAAGTAAACTTTGTGCTGCGTAGCTTTAAGTTTTAAAAAATATTAATTATATATTAAAGCTTACTGTTTTTGCAACATTTTTAGCTTTTTGTTTTATAAATATAAAAAATTATTTATTAAAAAAATAAGCTAAAATAAGCTAAAAAAAAAGCAAAAAAACAATTTTATATTTTAACAAATTATTTTGCTTGCTTGCAAAAATAAAAACATTTTTTTTAAAAGTATAAAATTAAAATAATTTGTTAAAATATTAAAAATATTAAAGCAATAAAAAAGTTTAAACGGTTAAAAGCTAAATAAAAACGTTTGTTTAATAAACATATTTGCTTTTTTGCTGTTATAATAATTTTTGCTTTTATAAATTAAAATGTTTTTAATTTTTTTTTTTAGTTAATTTTGTTTTTTTAGCGCTAATTAATTAAAATATTATTAATAAAATTAATTAATTATTTTTGTTGCGTTTTTTAAATTCTTTTTAAATTTATATATAGTTTTTTTATATAAATACTTTTTTTATTTAATTAAATATTTATAAATTTTTTTATTTTAATATAAATTTAATATTTTTTTAATATTATATATATTTTTATTTAATTTAACTTTTAGTTTTATTTAAAGTTTTATATTTTTTAATGCTAGCTTAAAAAACAAAACATAAAATATTAAATATATTTTAGTTTTTTTAAGTAATACAAATTAATAATTTATATTTAAAATAACTTTTTTAATTTTAAAAAATTTAATTTATTTAAAATTAAGCTTATTATTTAATTGTTTTATTTTAATATTGCGTTTTAAAAAATATATATATTTTGTTTTAAATTAACTTTAATAATTTATACTTATTATAATATATTTTTATGCAGTTTTATAAAAATACTAATTTATTTTATAATTTTTGCTATAAATTAATAATTTTTTTTGTTTATATTTTTGCGTTAGGTACAAAAATTTTTTAAATTGCCGTTTTAAATTTTTTTAGGTTAAATTTATAATTTACTTTAAATAATAATATTTTTATTAATTTATTGTTAAAATTATTATATATATATTTTGCTTTTAGCAATAATTTAATTTAATTATTTTATTATTTATTAAAATAGCAACAAAAATATTGTTTTAAAATTTAATTTAATTATTTTATTTATTTATTTGTTTATAAATAATAAATTATAAATATATAATATTTAATTTTTAATATTTTTATTAACAATTAATAAAATTTAAAAATTATAATTGTTTTTTTATTAATAATTATTTTTTTAAACCTTTATATTTATTAAAAATATATCGAATTATTATATAAGCTAAATTTTTTGCCGTATTTAATTTTAAGTATAATATAAAATATTTATATTTTATAAGCTTTTTTATAACAATTAATATTAAGTTATATAATATTTTTATTATTAATTTTTTTAATTTAAATAGTTTAATAATAAAATTAAACGCAATAAACTTTTAAGCTTTATTAAATATTTTTTTAAATTGCAATAATTTATATAATTTATATTGCGGTGCTTTGCTTTTTTTAATAAAATGCTTAATTTTTAAATTTTTAAGTAATTTTAAATATTTTTTAATATTTTGCAAATAAATATTTATAAACTAATTTAACAAACTTTTTTTTTAACTTTAATAATATTTATATTTTATTTTTATAATATAATAAATTTATAATATTATTATACTTGAATTTTTTTAAATTAAATTAATTAATATTGTTGTAATAATATTTAGCCGTAATAATTGCTAATATTTTTTATTTAAATAATTTGTAATTTATTTATATTATAGTTAATATTATTAAATTTTGCTTTATTTTTTTAAAAAATATTTAACTTTTTTTTTTTTTTTAATAATTGTTTTATTAGCTTAAAATATTTGCTTTAACATTTTTTTTTAATATAAATAATAATAAAATTAAATTGTAAAAAAAACTTTGCTTATTTAATTTATTGTTTATTTAATATTTTTAATATTATAAATGTTGCAAAATTTTTATAATTAAAATATATTATTACTAGCTTTTTTAATTTGTATAAATAATATTTTTATTTTTTAAATGTTTAAATAATAGCTATAAGCTTTTTATTTAACAGTATATATTATGCTGCTAATTTTAAAAATTTTTTTAAAAAAAAAGCTACTAGGTATAATTTTTTATCGTTATTTTGTTAATTTAATTATTTATTTATTGCTGTTTTGCAAGCGTTAATTTTTATTTTAAATTTTTTATTAAAGTTAAATAATTTTAAAACTAAATTGCTTATAATTAAAAATTTAATTTTATTAAAAAAATTTGTTTTTTGTTTTTTTATTTAAAAATTAATTTTTTTTTTATTAAATCTGTAAAGAATTTTATATATTTATTAAAATTTTTAATAAATTTTTAAATATAATTTATAAATTTTATAAATATTTTTATATTATTTGTTAATTTAAATATAAGCTAATTTTTATTGCTAAAATTTTAAATTTTTAAATTTATACTTTTTTTAAAATTATTATAAATTTAAAAAAATTAACTTTTTATATATAAAATTTGCTTTTTTTAAAATTTATTTTAAATTTTACGTTTTATAACGGTTTAAATATTTTTTTTACGTATTTTAGGTATTTTTAAGCATTTTTAAATATATTAATATATTGTTTAAATATATTATTACAAATATATTAATAAATTTTCGTATTGCGTTTGTAATTTATATTTAAAATATTGCTAATACATTAATAAACTTAAATAACATTATTAAATATTTAAACAATTTTTTAAACGTTTTAAATATTATTTTTTATTTATTATTTAACGCTATTTTTATTTAATAATATATATTAAACAAATTAAATGCTATAAATTATTTTATTTATATTAATTTGTTTTTTATATTGTTAATTTTAAGCAATAATTTTATAAATTTAACCGTTTTAAAATTTATATTTTTATAGTTTATATAAAATTTTTATTATTGCTTATTATTTTTTTTAAGTTTTTTTAGCATTTATAGCACCGGTAATTATATTTATAACATTAAATGCTGTATAAACCTTTTCGCTAAATTTTTTTTAATATATTTGTTAAATTTTTATAACTATTTTTAATTTATATAATTTAATAAAAACTTTTTTAATATTGCTTTTTTTTTAAATAAAATTTAATAATTTTATATTTTATACTTTAGTAAATAATTATATATTTTATTAAATATATTGCTATAATTTTTATATTTTAATAATATTTTACTATTAAATATCGGTTTAAAACTTTTAATTATAATATATATTTGCATAAATTGTCTTATAAAATTACTTAATATTTATATTAAAAAAATTTTAAAAATTAATTTTTTTTTAATATATTTTATTAAAATTAGCTATTTTTTTAGTTTATTTTAAAATTGTTTTTTTGCAATTAAAATATTTTTAAAATAATATTATATTTAAATATTTTTGTAATATCAAGCGTAAATTTTTTTTTATATTTTAAAATATCGAAAACAAATACTGCAATTTTTTTTAAAACTATTTTGTTGTTATATATAATTAAATTTTTATTAACAATTATAAATAAATAAAAATTATTTTTAAGCTTTATTAATATATTTAACTGCTTAATAATTTATAAAAAAATAAAGCTTGTTTAAACTTTTATATTTATAAATATTTATAGCTTATTTTTTTAATATATTAAATTAATTTTAATATATTTGCTTTTATTAACTGTTATAATATAAAACATTTTTAGCTTTTAAATTAATTGTTAATTTATTATAATTATTTTTAATTATTTTTTAATTTTTTAATTGTTTTTGTTTATATTAGTATTTTATTTATTTGTTATTAAGCTTTAATTATTTTAATTAATATTAAAAATTATATAATTATAATTTTATTATTGTAATATTTTAATATTATTTATATTATTAACTTAAAATTTATGTTAATAGTTTGTTTTTTTTTTAAACGTAAATCGGTTTTATTTAATTTATAATATATGTTTTTTAAATTTTTATAACTTTATAGCTTTTGCTTAAACATATATTTTGCATATATTGTTATAATATTATTTTTAGTTTATAATTTATAATATATATTTTGTTAGCTATTATAAATTTTTTTTAAATATTGCAAATTTATTTTAGTTTTAATAAATAATTACTCTTTTTTTATATTGCTTTTATAATAAAATTACTATAATATGTTGCTATTTATTTACTTTAAAAACTATATATATTTAAGTTTTTTTTAAATATACATTAAATATCGATAAATTATATAGTTTATTTAAAAAACATTTTTATATTGCTTTTTTTTTAGTTATAGTTTTTTTTAATTTTTTATATTGCATAATTTTATTATAGTAATATTTTTTAGCGATTAGCTATATTGTTTTACTAAAATTTTTATTAACATTTGTTTTTATTTTTACAATAAAAATATTATTATATATTTATATATTTTTTAAAAATGCTTATATTTTATTGTTTAATATAGCTTTAAAAATATTTATGTCCGCCTTTTTTGCTTTTTATATTTAACACTTGCGTTTTATTAATTTTTTACGCTAAATATATTTTTGCTATATAAATTTTGCTACAGCGTTTTTTATTTATTTTTATTTAATTTGGTAATTATATTATTAATATATATAGTTTTATTTTTTTAAACATTTGTTGCTTTTAAGCTAATTTAGCTTTTTAACTAGTTTTTTGCCTTGCAAAATTATAAATGCTTAATTAATTTTTATAACATTTTTAACTAACTTTAGTTTTTTATAGTTATTATTTTTTTTTACGTTTATTTATTTTGTATAGCTATTATATTTATTATAATTAATTATGTTGCAAATGCACCTGTTTTATTTTATTTGTTTTAATTGCTTTATTGCTAAATATATTAAATATATTTGTTTTTTTTTTATATATTATAATTAAATATATTTTTAATATATTATTGCTAACTTAAGGTTTATTAATTGCTGATTTATAATATCGCAATTATTATTGCAAAAACTTGTTTAAGTTTTTTAAATTTTTGTTGTTTTTTAAGTTTTTTGCAGTTTTTAGCGTAATATTTTTTTTAATTATAATTATAACACTTAATTTTACTTAGGTTTTATTTTTTAATAATTATATTTAGTTTTATTAATTTTAAGTAGGTTTTAATTGCCGTTAATTTTTAAGCTTTTTTTTGTTTAATGTTTAATATTTAATTGTTTTAGTTTTATTAAAATTTTTAAAGCCGCCGTTTATATAAACAATTATTAATTTTAATTATTTTTGCAATAAATCTTTTTAAATCGCTTTTTATTTTATTTTAATATAACTTGTTTTAAATTTTAATTTTAAATTTGTTAAAAAAAATTATTATTATTACATTATTGTTAGTTTATTTAGTTTTTGCGTATTGTTTGCGAAATTTCGTTATATATTTATATGCTGCTTTAATTTAAATTAAAGCTATTAGTTTTTGTTTAGCTTGTTTAATTTTTTCTGGGTTTTTATATATATCGGTTATTATTTTTTAAACTTTTTATATTTGCTAAAAATATTATTAGTTGCAGTGCAGCGATCACTTTTATTAAAAATTTTTAAATAATTATTTATAATAAATTAAAACTATTTTAACGCGTTGCTTATAAAATACCCCGCAACTATTATTACCTTTTTTACGTTTATAGTAAAATTTAATTTATAGTATTGCAAATATATTTTAACTTAAGTTAGGAATTTTTTTAATTAATTTTGCAAACTATTAAACTTTTTTAGCTTAATTGGTTAAAAAACTTAAGTTTAAAAATATTAATTAATTAATTTTTAAGCTGGTTGTTTTAATGTTTTAATTGTTAGATTTTTTTTTGTAATTTATTAAATAAATGCTATACTATCGTAAGTATTAAATCTAGTTATTTTGTTAAAGCTATAGTAATTTTTTTAGTTGTTTTAAACACTAATTAAATAATCATTTAAAATATAATAAACTTTAAGTTTGTATAAGCGTGGTATAATCGAAACATTTTATATAAGTTTATACTAAATAATAACTAAAAAAATTATCGTAACGTTAAATAAAAATTATATTAAAGTCGTTAAAAATATTTCTATACAATTATTTTAAAAAGTCGCTATATACTTAAATTAAATTGTAAAATAAAAACTAATTAAATATATAGAAAAATTTATTATTATTATATAAACCGTTTTTTTTTTACCTAAATACTTGTTATTTTGTTCGCTTTATAAAACAATAAAAACATTTTGCTTTTATTTTCTTATAAAGCACTTTGGTTTATATGCTTTATAGATTTTTTAAAGCACCTTGCTTTATAGTTTTTATAAAGCCACGCATTACGTAACTACATTTATGCCCGTAGCTTTTTTTTTTTAGTTAACCCCGTGCTTTTTATTAAGTTTTTTTTAATTACTTTGGTTTTTTAACAAGCCGCCTGCTATTAATCCGTAATAATTTATTATTAATTAAAATGTTATAATAACTTTTATAATTAAAATAATAATTAGTAATAAAACAAACTAGATTTTTACGGACGATATTGCTAAAATTATTAATGCACTAAATAATTTTAACATATTTTACGAAATAACTGTTAAAAATATAATAAATTAATTAAAAATATACGAAAATATATTTAAAAACATTTTATTTACCGATTTAATTTATTAAAGCATTAAAGCTAAAAATTTTAACTTTTTTAAATTGCAAAAATTAAAAAATAACAAGCTTAAAATACCTAAAGTTTATAATATTTTCGGAATTAAAAACCTTGTAAAACTTAGCAAAATTGTTTTACCAAGTGGCTAATTAATTTATATTAAAAAAAGCGGGATTTTGAACAAAATTATTTAAATTATTAACAATATATTTAAAGTTTAAAATAATTAAAGCATTATTAATATTTTTAAAAAAAAAACAAATAAAAATATTTTTAGTCGATAATTAGCAAAAATATAAGGTTAAAAGTCGCGTTTATTTACTAAGTTACTAAAATAAAAAAATATTAAATGCAGTGCATAATAAACTATATAAATAAAAACAAATAAAATAAATTAATAAACTAATTTTTTTTGCTTATTTAATTTTTGTAGCAAAAAAATAAGTTAAAAAAATGTTTAAAGTTCGATTAATTTTAAATTTTTGCTTATTAAACAAAGTAATAATATTAAACAATTATTTATTTTTTTTAATCGGAAATTATTAGCGCAATTTAAAAAAAAGCATATATTATTTCCGTTAACGCTATAAAATCTTTTTTTTAATTAAAGATTTATTGTAATTACCGAGACCGCTTTACTGTTATTAGCTTTTAAAAGCTTAAAAAATTTATAATAGCACTAATAAAATTTTGCAATTTATTTGCTTATACTTAGCGCTTTATAAACAAAAAAACTAAGCTATATAAAAATTTTTGCAAAATTTTTATTAATAATAATATTATTTTTTTTAACATTAAAGAAAATTATATTGATTATTTTTATATTATTTTTACTTTGTTTTGCAATAAAAGCATTTTTTTTTTGGAAAAAAGTTTTTTTTAAGTTATTTTTTCGTTTAACTATTTAGGTTTTAAATAAATATATTTAATATATTTATTACTAAAAAAAAACTTGTTGCTTTTTAAAATTTAAAGTTTTTCGACTAGTTAAGCGCACTTAAGCAATACCTTAGTAATAGCGGTTTTTTTCGCATTTTTCTCCTTTATTATACATAGTGTGCAAACTTTTTACAACGGAAAAAAACAGCTTTTTTTAACAAAAAACGTAAAATTAATCGCGTTATAAATAATGACTTAAATAAACAATAAGCTTATGTACAAAGCACGCGTTTTACACTTATAAAAAAAATTAAAATTATTTAAAGCAGTATAAAAGCTTATATATAACTATAACACTATTTTTTACCACAATTTATACAAAACATTATTTATGTAAATAAATAAATTTTTAAAGCAAAGTTTTAGCGTTATGCGTTTTTATTTATACAACAAATATAAATAAAAGCTAGGTAAAATTATACCTAGTATAAAAATACTTTTTATTATATTTTTTAGTTGCTGTTTTTTTAAGCAAAAATACGTTATAGCTTTTTAAAGTTAAAAGTTATTTATATTATTTAAGTTTGCAAAAAGCTTTAAACTACAGTAAAAATATTATATAATTTAATAATTATGCTTATTAATTATTTAGCTACTAAATATATTTTAAATTAAATAAATTTAAATATAAAATTAATAAATAAAGTTAATAAGCGTTTTATTAACGTTTTTATTTATTTGTTGCAATACGGATTATAAATATATTATTTTTTAAAACGTTTTAATTTTATACTAAATATATTTAGTTGCTTTAAAAATATTAAAAATAAAAAAAACAAAAATAAATAAATTAAACAATTTAATAAAATTTTAATTTTTAACAACATTTAATTAACAAAAAAAGTTTTATTAATATACGCAATAATAATTAAAGCAATAATAAACAAAGCTATTTAAACTAAATTTATAACTAATTATAATAAAAATTTTAAATATAATAAAATATTGCAAACATTTTGTAATAATAATAAAAACGTTAACAATTTTTTTTAGCCCAGTTATTTTTTTGCAATTGTAAAAAGCTTTATTTATAACGTTAATTATTTAAGTAAACATAAATTATGCATATCAAACATACAGGTTGGTAAATTTCTCGCTATAATATATAATAATAAGCACTATTTTAGTAAAAAACGCATAATGTAAAACTTAGAATTTTATTTTATTTATTTAAAAATACGCAAAATTATTATTTATTTTAAATACTGCAATAGTTATAAAATGTATACTACAAGCCGTAAAAAACTTTACGGTAATTATTAATTTATTTAATTATAAAACGTAAAACTAATAAAAACTATTGCTATAGATTTTATTTTTAGTTTATTTAAGGTGTTTTTAGCTAATACTTTATAGCAACTAACAAAATATAGCTATTATAACGCATTTATTACAGTTATTTGCGTAACCTTTAAGCGATTATTGCTAATTTTAAGTAATATAAAATATACTGCGGAAAATTAAGCTACCGTTTTAACTAAGCAGCTATTACTTTTTAATTAAAAAGTTTTAACAAATATTATTTTAAATTAAAATCATAAATTTACGTTTAATTTTTAAAAAAAACTATAAAAAATTTTTAGCGCAAAATTATTTATAATAACTGCTTATTATTTATAAAAAAACGGTTTATTTAAACGAAAAAATTAAACTGTTAAAATTGCTTTATGCTATTATATTTTTAAGGATTTTAAATTAAACTAAATAAATATATTGCTTTTATTGCAATAAAACTTAAATAGCGCGTACTTAAATTTAATTAAATTATTAATGCATAAATAATTTTTTAGTTTTTGTTTACCCGGTTTTAACAATGTTTTAATAAAAGTTAACACTATTAAATATAAAAACTTTTAATTTTTTAAAAAATATTTATGCAAAAACGCTAAGTTAGCTATAAATTTTGCTACAGCTTATGCTAAATAATATTACGATTAAAAATATATTTTAATAAAATTTAATATAAGTAACAAAATATATTTAAAGCTATATAGAAAATATTATTTGTTTAAACAATTTTTTAAAAAGTTTTTGCAACAATATGCCAGACCCTAGAAAATTAAAAAATAAGTTAAACAATTAGCTTATAAATTTAATTTATTTAAAACGTTTAACATTTATTTTGTTATTTTTATTGCTTATTTATTTTTTGGTAAATAAAGTAAAATTTTTTTTGACCGCTTTATACTAGTTTTTGATTTTATTTTTAATAAGCAACTAAATTTTTAAAAAAAAAATTTTTTTTTTAAAATTAAAATTGTTTTTAAGCACCGATTAAACCGTATTAAAACAAAATTTTAATACTTAGTAAAATAAAAAAGTTATAAATATAAAAATAATTAGTAAAAATCGAAATAGCAAATGCGAAACTTTATAAAATTAGTAAAAAAATATTAGTAGCGCTAAAAAAATAAGCCAGCTATTAAAGCTAAAAATAATGCTTTGCTTAAAAACGTTATAGTTTTAAAAGCAACTAATGTTTTTGTAAAAAAAAAACAAAATAAACCTCGCAAAAAAGTTAAAAAAAATTAATTAATTTATATATATACTAGTTAAACGGTTAATTAATATATTAAAAATAATAAATATTTTTTGTGCCCCGGCATTTAACATAGTTATTTAAAGAAATAAATTTAACATAAGCTTTTTACCTTGTTAACTAAAGCTTATTAATTTATTAATTTAATATAAAAAAGTTTACATAAAAGTTTTTATTTTTAGCAAAGATTTGTTAAAAATTTCTCCTTTAAATTATTAGTTATTTTACCTTATTATTTTCACTAGTTTTTACTAATTTATTATTTTAACTATAACATTATAAATTAAAATTATTGCAATTAAAATTAAAATAATTTAAATTAAATTATAATTTTATTTTTAAATTTTTTAACAATAAATATTAAACTATTATAATAAAAAAAAATTTAAAAAATTAATTTTAACAAAAAAAAATAAAGTTTATTTATTATAATAAAAATAAAATAATTAAAAAATAAATTAAATTTTAAAAAATTTAGCTTTTTTAAAATTAAAAAACTATTTTATTAATTAATTATAAATTATTATTTTTAAAAACTATGCAAATTTATTTTGTTTTTTATATTTTATTATTTAAATTAACATTTAAAAATATATTTATTAAAATATAACTTAAAATAAAATTAAATTAAAATATTTATAAAGTTAAAAAAATATTAAATTTTTGTTAAAATAGCAATAAATTTAAATATTTTGTAAAATAAAAAGGTTATTTATATGTAAATAATATTTAAAAATTTATAAAATATTTAAACAATGCCGAAATAAATATAAATTAATATTACTGCTAATATTTTAACCGATTTAAACTAAAAAAAAAAAATTATTTGTAAAAACAACATTTAAAAACTTTTAATTAAAATTTAATAATATAGCTTATATTGCTTATGTTTTTTTTTTGCTGTTTTTTTTTTATAAAAACCTGTTATTTTTTTTAACACGTTTTATTTTATTTAATTTATTTAGCGGCTAAAGTTTATAATTAATTATTTTTATTGCTTTTTTTTAAAAAAAAACTTTTTGTTTGCAAAAATAATTTAAATGCTTTAAAATAAAATTTAGCTTTTTTTTAATATAAACTAGCTATTTTTTAATTTTTGTTTTTTTTTTGCTTAAAATAATCATGTTTAAAAATAAAAGCGTTTGCTAAATTAATAAAAATATTTAAACTATTGCAAAAGCAACCTGCATATATATATATTTTTACGATATAAAATACTATTTATCGTTTTTTATATTAAAAAACGGTTAAAATATTATAAATAAAACATAATTTTATAGTTAACAAATTTAATTAAAAAAATAAAAGCAAAGCTTTGCTTTGTTTTTATAAAATAATTAATTTTTTTAATGCACTTTAATATTTTTAAAATAATAATTTTAAAAAAAATATTACAAATATATATATTAATATTAAAGTAAACTAAAGTGGCGGCTTAATATTTTACACCTAACGTTATTTTTTTTGCTTACGTATAAAATTACGTAACGTTTTATTTAGTTTATTAATTTACGGTAATTTATATTTACTAGTTTATAATAATTTTAATTTATTAATTTATAATAATTTAAGCTTATTAAATTTATAGTAATTTAATAATTACTATATAGTTTTTTTAATTTTTTATATTTATATAACTATATATTTTATTTTATTAAATAATTATTATTTAAAATATTATATAATTATATAGTAATAAAAATATTTACAAACTTTTTTAATAAATTCACCGCTTAGTTTTTATTATTACCTGAAAATTAAAAACCTTTAACTATTTTTTATACTATAGTATAAGCGGTTTGTTATAATATAATTTAAGTGCGTTTATATTTATAAATGCACGGCTAGGTAAATTATGTGTACAGGTAGTATAAGCCACTTAAAGCGCTAGGCCGACCAGCGGGTTAAGCGGGTTAAACCACTCAGCCGTAACTATAAATTTAAAATATTTATTAAATTTTATTAAATAATAATTTTTATAATTGTTTAAAATAAAAAACTGTTTTATATTTTTTATTTAATTTTTAATATATAAATTAAAATATTTTAGTTATTTTAAATTTTTATTATTAATTATTTAATTATCATTTAAAAGTGCAATTATTTAATTAAAAAATAAAAAATATTTTTAAATTTATAATATACAATACATTTTTTTATTAAAATAATATAACTAAATATAATAAAATTATTTATATTAATAATTTATATAATTATAAATATTATATGCTATAATTATATTTATTTCCGTTTAAAATTATTTGCAATATATATTAAAATTTTTGCGAAAAGTTTTTTAATAATTATTTTTATAATTAAAATATATTTTCAATTTAAAACAATAATATATAAAGTTTATAACTTAATTTTTATTAATTAAAATTATATCATATTTATAAAAAAAAAATATTTGCAAATTTACATTAATTATTTTATTATTAATAAATTTTTTTAAAAAATATATTTTGCTATTATATTAATTATAAAATTTTAAATAAAAAACGCCAATTTTTTTAAATTTTAGTAATAATAACATTAATGTAAATTTTTTGCAAAAAATTATATATTTAATTAATAAAAAAATATAATTAAATATTAAAAAAATAAAAATATTTAAAAAATAATAAAATAAATTATATAATTAATTTTATAATTAAAATATATTTTTAATTTAAAATAAAAATATATAAAATTTAATGTTTAATTTTTGCTAACTAAAATTATTTTATATGTATATAAAAAAATAATAGCTATTTTTTTACATTTTAAAATTAAAAAAAAAACGTTTGCAAGTTTAAATTTATTTTTTAATTTTTGTAAGCTTTTGCTTAAAAACGCTAATTTTTGTTTATAAATATATTTTTTTACTTTATTAGTTTTAAAATATTAAATAAAAAATTCAATAATAATTAGCAGTTTTTTAAATAAAAAACGCTAATTTTTTTAAATTGCGGTAATAATAAAATTAATGCAAATTTTTTTCAAAAAAAATTATATATTTAATTATTAAAGAAATATATTTAATTATTAAAAAATAACAATATTTAAAAAATAACGAAATTAATAAAATAATTAATTTATTTATATAATATATTATAATAATTAATATGTTTTATATAATTACTTTGTTTTTATTTTATAATTTAATTTATTATATAACCGCTAATAATTTATTTAATTAAATTTATTGTAAATTTTTTCAACAAAAAAACACGAACTTTTTTAAATTGCGGTAATAATAAAATTAATATAAATGTTTTATAAAAAAATTATATATTAAACTATTAAAAAACGCTTTTAAATATTAAAAAAAATAAAAATATTTTAAAAATATTTAAATTAATTAAATAATTTATTTATATATATAATATATTATAATTATTTATTAAATAAAATTTTTTTTAAAGTTAATATAAATATATAAGGCAAGTTTATTATTTTATATAAACATATTTTATATATTTAATAATATTAAATTACCGGAATTTTTTTTACCTTTTTTATATAAATATTAGTTTTACATTTTTTATACCTAATTTTTATTGTTTTTAAGCTTTAATTTTATATAAAACTTATTATTTAAAATACACTTTTATTTTACTTTATTTATAATATTTTTTAATTGTAATAATATAAGCTATTTTTTAAAAATTATATAATTAGCTATTAAGTTTTAAACCGCATTTTTGTTATTATTGCATGTTTAAAAAATACGTTATTTAATTAATTATTAATTATTAATTATAAATTATCGATACCTTAGAATTTTACCGTAAAGGCTATATGTTTAATAGCAAATTATTTAATTTAAAAGCGGCAAACGGGTAATTTATGCGAATTAAAGCTAAGTGACATGCATAATTAGCCTCGGTGAGCTTTTTCCGGTTTTTTTTTTTTTTTTCCGTTAAAAAGTTTTCCGTAGTTTTTGTGGCGAATTTTTTAACAAAAGCAAAATAATTTTCTCGCTGTTTTAAGTTTTTGCATAAAATAAATTGGTATAAAATATGCCAGCGTTATTATTATCGTAAAAATATTTAAACGCTATTTTATTAGCAGTTTATTTTATAAATAAATAAATGTATCACTTGTTTAATAATAGCTTATTAATTAATCGCAGGGCGAAATATAAAATATAAGCTTAAAAACAAGGTTTAAATAATTAGGCAGCCTGGCAAACGTTATTATATAAACTATATTTAATATTATATTAAACTTTTTAATTTTAAAAATTACTTTATTGTTTACTAGCTTAACAATTTTAACGGGGCTATTATATTTAAAATATATAAAAAGCAAATTTTAAAGCTAAATATAAAAAAATATATTAAACAAAGCAATCGCTTTGTTTTTTTAAAAAAATAAACTAATTTACTAGTTTAAAGTTTATTTTATTACAAATTATTTAAAATAACGCGTTTTTTTTTAACTATTTTTTTTTCGTTTATATAATAACTTAATAACAATTTATTTTTAAAAAACATTTTTACTTTTAATTTATTTACTTTTAATTGTTTTATTTAAAAATGTTTTTAATTAACCAGAAAAAACCCGCATTTGCTATAATTTATAATATTAAATTTAAAATATTTTAGCGAGCCGCCGCTAAAAAATAAGCTATTTTTTTACAGTTATTTATACCGCTTTATAAAAATATTTTAACTTAAAAAAAACATGTTAATTATTTTAAATTATTACGATTAAAATGCTTTTAAAAGGTAAAGCTCCAAGTTAGCATACCAAATATATATTAATACTAAGGTAAAAAAAAAAAAAAAAACTATTTTACATACAATTTGGGTGCGTTCGTATTTGTGGGTGCACGGCTAGGTGGGTTACGTGTACAGGTGGCACAGGCCACCTGGAGCGCTGGGCCGACCAGCAGGTCAAGCAGGTCAAGCGGGTCAAGCCACTCAGCCGTGACTTAAGTTTTATTTTTTAACTTTAAAAAATAATTATTTTATTAAGTAATTAAATAAGCTAAATTAAGTTTTATATTTTTTATTATTATTTTTAAATAAATAATTAACTAGTTTTTTTAAGCTATAAATAATTTTTATATATTAAGCAAATAATAATATAATTATTTTAATTTTAAAATGAAAAAAAATAAATTTTTTAAAATTAAAATAATTAATTATAAATGTATTAACAACGTAATAGCTGTTAACATTAATATTTTTTTCGACCGCTTTAACATTTTTAAAAATTAAAATATTTTATTAGCATTTTTTTTAATACTAACAAAATAAAAATTATTTAAAATATTAAAAAAAAACTATTAAAGTATTTTTAAAACTTTTATATATTAAGCTTTAAAATATAATGTTAAAAAAAGCAAATAAATAATTTATATTAAATATATTAACGTTTTTAATAAAAACTTTTTGCTATTAATTATTTTAAAAAATATTCATAATTAATAATAATAATATTTTATTAAAAATAAAAGCTTATTTAAAAATTAAAGCTTTAATTATTTAAGTTATATATACGCTAATAATTTTATTACATTAAATTAATTTTAACATATTTTTATACTTTATATTTAAATATATTATAATAATAAATAAACAATTTTAATTTATAATTGCTATTAAAATTATATAAATAATGAATTTTTTTTATTTTGTTTTTAAAATAAAATATAGTTAATTTTTTTATAAGCTTTATTATAGTTATATTATTTAAGCTTTAAATATTAAAATTTTTAACTTGTTAAAAAAATTAAAAATATTATTTAAATTTTTGCTAAATATTTGTTTTAACATTAAAGCTTTAAAAATAAATATATTAATAATATATTATAAAGTAAAAATTTATATTTTAATTATAATTATATTAAATTAAGCTTAAAAAATAGCTAAAATAAAATTATATAATTATTTAAAACGTTAAAATTAAAATATATTATATTTTATAATTAAAACATTTTTAATATATATTAATTTAATTTTGCAAATATAAACCGGTTAAAAATATTTAATTTTTTAATTATTATAGCTAAAATCGCTATTTTAACGCTTTTTAAAAACTAAAATTTACAGCAAACCAATTAAAAACTAGTTATAAAATATAAAGTTTTTAAAAACCTTTATTAAAAATTATTTTTAAAAAAAGCTAGCAAATTTTTTAATAATTAAATTATAAAAATAATATTTTTAAAAACTAAAATTTTCGATTTTAAAGTTAAACTTTCAAAATTAATTAAAATATATTATATATATAAAAAAAACTAAAGCGTTAAATTATATATAATAATAAAGCATTTAATTAATAAATAATTATTAATAAAATTATAAACATTAAAAATATTATTAAAATTATAATAGGTTAATTATTTAAAAAAATAATAAAAAAAGCCGATATAATTAATATTACCTGGGAAAAATAGCTTTAAAAATAAAAAGTAGTGGTTTTAATAAGTGGTCCGTGATAAAATAAGCCGTAAGCTGTTAAAATTTTAACAGTGTAATTTTGTCGCTATATTATATCTGGTTTTTTTTTATTTTAAGGTATTTTCTCTAGTTATAGTTTTTTTAAATATAAATTATATATGTTATATTAATTTAACTATTTTTTATACGCTATTTTATTTAAATAATATAGTGATTTTTTTATTTAAGCTTTATAAACTTTTTTAAATTACTTATAAAAATTATTAAATTTAATATCTTTTTTTAAATAAAGTTATTTTAGTAAGTTAATTTAAATCTAGCGTAATTATTTTTAAAACGCTTTATATGCGCATATATAAATAGCGTATAAATATTGTTATAATATGCTGTAAATAATAACGCTTTGTATACATATATATATAAAGCGCAAAAATAATATTTATAGTTTGTTGCTATATAATTTATATAAATATGCGTAAAAAATTTGTTTGTTTGCGATTTTTTAGTTTTAATAATATTATTTTCGTAAATATTTAAAATTTTGCTTAAATATATATATTTTTAAAAAATATATAAAAAAAAATTAATATTAATTTAATAATAATTAAATTATAAAAATATTTATTTTTAATATAATAATTTTTATAGTTTAAAGTTTTTTATATTTAATTATAAAAATTGCTAATTTAAAATAATATATTTATTTTATATATATTATTGCTGCTATTATATTATGTCCGTTTTTTTTATATATATGGCTTGCAAAAGCTTATAATATAGTATTAATATGTTTGCTAATTTGTTTGATTTATTTTTTAGCAATTAAAATATTTTGGTTTGCTTGTTGTTATGCTTGCGCTTGCGCTTAATTATAATTAAGCTTTTTACTTACGTTTTGCTTGCTTATATTTTTTTTGCTTTGATTATATTTTTGTGTAAAGCACGCTTTAGCGCTGTTATTATTGGTATTATATTTTTGCTAGGTGATTTTTTGCTAGGTTTGTTTAATATTTTTATTATTGTTTTTAAATAGGTAATTATTATGTTGCTTGTTTTGCTGCTAATATTTTTGCTGCGTATTGCTGCTTTTGCTGCCGCTTTTGCTGCTGTTTTGTTTTTAGCTTTTATTTTAGCAAATAGTTTGCATGCCTGCTTTTGCTGCCGCGGCCGACCGGTTTTTTAAAAAATTTAAAAACAAAGCTTTGCTTTTGCTATATATAAAGCGTTTTTTAAAGTTGCTTTATCGGCAAATATTTTAAAACTGTAAAAAATAAAAACTATTATTAGCAATATATTTTAAAGCATTTTTATAAGTTTTTATAAATATATTTATTTATTATATTTGTGTTATATATTAGCTAGCTAATAAATAATAAATTTGCTAATATTTGCCGTGCTATTTATATTTTACGCGATATTTTTATCGCTAATATATTTTAAGCGTGTTTTTAAGCATTGCAAATTATAATTTATATATTTTTAAATTTAGCCAGAATAAACAAAATAAAAAAATAAAATAAACTTTAATTATTTAATTAATAAATTTATAATGTTTTAAAATAATTAATTTAAAAGTTTTTTTTAGTTTAAATACATTTTAAATAATTAAAAAGTTTTTTATTTTTATTTTTTATAATTTTTATATTAAATTTATAATTTATATTTTATAATTTATTTTTTAACTATTATATTTTAAATATTTATTTGAAAAAAATTTTGCTATTTAATTTATTTTTAAGCTTGTTTAAAAACAAAAATAAATTTAAAATTATTTTATTTTTTTTAGCAGCTTAATTAATTTAAACTAGTTAAAAATATATTTTTTTTTTTGCGTTAATAAAGCTTTTATTAATTTATTAGCGATTATATTGTTAATAAATATATATTTTATTAAAGTAATTTTATTTTTACTTTTTTAAATATAAGTAATAGTTATAAATATTAATATAATATAATTTAATATATAATAAAGCTATTTTTTTAATAATTAAGCTTATAATTTATTAATTATTATATAATATTTAAAAATGCTAATTTTTAACGTAATTTTTAGTTTATTAATAAATTAATTTATATATATAATTTTGTTAACTGCTTATATTAAAGAAAAAAGTTTAGCTTTAATAATAAAAATAATAATTATATTTTGTTTATTTAATTATTATTTAATAATTTCTTTAAAAAACTTTATAATATAAATTTAAAAGTTTTTTTTATTTAGCGTATTATTTGCAAAAAAATGTTACTAGCTATTACAAAATTGTTTTTATTTTTAAATTGCAATATATATTTTTAAATAAATAATAAATAAATAAAAAGTTTATAAGCCGCTTTATAATGCTTAAAAAAAATTATAATTAAATTAAGCTAATTTTAAAGCGTTAAACGCTATATTTAAATATATAAGTATTATAATATATAAAATAAAGCCGGTTTTTTATTAATACCGGTAAATGTTTTTTAGTAACGCTTTTATTTATATAAATAATAACAATACTATTTTGCATTTTAGCGATTTTTTAATATATAAAGCTTAAAAAAGCTATAAAAACTGTTTAATTTAATTTTAAATTATTTTAATTTTTAAAAAATATTATAAATTATTTTTACCGGTTAAATTATATTATTATTTTAAACTAGCAATTATTATATTAGTTATTTTCTAGCTTTTTTTATTATAAGCTAATGTAATATTGTTAATATATATAAATAACAGCATTTTTTAATAAAAATAACCGCTAAATTTATAAAATATTTATAAAAAACTTATTTTTTGCAATAATTTAAACAGTTTTTTTGCTATAGTAAAAATAACTTTTATAGCTTATATAAAGTTTGCAATAATTTAAAAATAATATTTAACGTTTAATAATTAAATAGTATTTATATATAAATTTTCTTTTTTAATTTAGCATTAATAAAAGCATTTATAACGTTATATTGTTTTAATTTAAAGTTAAATTTAGCTGCAATAACTATTAACGTTTTAAAAAATTTATTTATTAAAGTGTTAATATAAATATTTTTTTTTTGTTGTTAAGCTGTTAATTTTTTTACATTATTAACTAGGCTGTATTTTTATTATAATATTTATGTTTATTAAATTTATATATATAAATTTACATATAATTTAAAGTAAACTTTTTTTATAATAAACTTTTAAATAATTTCTTTTAAGTTTTTATTTTTTAATAGCTTTATAAATAAATACGTTTAATTTTTAAAAATAAATTTTAAGCTTGCAATATTACTTTAGCAGCAATAATAAATTTTATTTATATATATATATATATTTTTTAAAGAAAAATTTAAATAAATAAATGTTATAAACTAATAATAAGCGGCTTGTTAGCAAATTTAAAATAGTATAGCAAAAAAGCGCTAGGTTAGTTATAAATAAAAAGGCTTAGTTTTAACCCGGTATAACATTACGTAATAATTTATTTTATTATTAGCGTTATTTTAATTACCATAAAAATAAGTTTAATAAGCAGCGTAACAAAAATAAGCAAATTTAATTAAGTAAAAAAAAATAGTTTATATAATAATAAATATTTTTTATATAATTAATTAGTTTTTATTTTATAATTTAATTTAAATATATAGCGATTTTTAAAATAATTATATAAAAGTATTTTTAACGATTTTAATATAATTTTTATTAATGTTACAATAATTTTTTTAATTATTATATAATACGATTATATTATAAAAAATTTTATTTATACCACGCTAATATAAATTTAAGTTTATTATATTTTAAATTATTATTTAATTAATGTTTAAAACTTTTAAAAAATTATTATACCTTTAATAAAACAATTAAATTTAACATTTATAATAATGTAACATTTACTTAATTAATTATAAAAAAAAATTTAACGATTAAAACATTAAAATAAATAGCTAAAAATTAATTAATTAATATTTTTAAGCTTAAATTTTTTAAGGTAATTAAAATAAACAAATTTAATAATTTGTAAAATTAATTAAAAAAATTTTTAAGTTAAAGTAAAATATATTTATAATATTATAAATCGAATTTTATTATAAATATAAAAAAAATAATAATAATTATAGGGTATTTTTTATATAATACGTTAAAATAATTTTAATTTATTATAAATAATTATTTAAAAAATTTAAATAAAAACAATTGCTAAAGCGCGATTAACAATATATTTAATAAATATAAAAAATTTAAAAAAGCTTTAACTAATATATATAAAAACCCGGAAAAAATTAAGCAAGCAAAATAAAAATTAATAATATTAACTTAAATTAAAATAGCATATAAATATGCAATAAAATTTTGCAAACAGTATATAAAAATTAAATAAGCTAATAATAATATAATAATAACAATTTTTTATAACAAATTTAAAAATAAACTTTAAATTAAACTATATTAAAATAAATAACTAAACAATTTAAAAAAATATATTTCAAAAATAATTAAAATTAATAATTGTTTATATAAGCAATAATTTTAAAAGTTTTAATAAAACTAAAATAATTAAATATAAAACGTAAAAAAAAAAAAAAAAAATTAACAATAATAAAAATCTACTTAAAATTCATAAAATTTAATATAATTATTAAAAAATAAAATTTAAATAAAATTAAATATTAAAATTATAGTTAAAAAAACATTATGCTAAAAACTGTAAAAAGCTTAAAAAAAAAACAAAAGCTTAAAAAGCTTAAACATGTTTTTGCAATAATAATTGCAATATTACAAGTTAGCAATTAATAAAGCTTAAATTAACAATAATATAGCGAAAATATATTTAGTAGCAATATAAAAAAAAAAAAAAACAAGTGTGTTTAATATATTTAGCAACAAAACAATTAAAACGGGCAAAATAAAATAAATATATTTGCAATTTAATTAATTACAATATATAATAAACCTTTAGTCCGTATTAGCGTGATATAATTAAAGTTCTCTGTTAAAAATTATGCTAAAAATAATTAAAAAAATTATTGTAACATTAATTAAAATTATACTTAAAGTTATTAAAAATACTTTTATACAGTTATTTTAGAAAATCGCTATATATTTAAATTAAATTATAAAATAAAAACTAATTAATTATATAATAAATATTTATTATTATATAAACTATTTTTTTTTATTTAATTAAGTTTGTTTATTTTTATTATTTATTTATTAAATTTATTTTCGTAATAATTAAAATAACAAAAATAACAAAATAAATTATTATATAATTTTATTTTAAATTAAATTTAAGCTTTTTTATTAATATAATTTTTTTAGCGCTTTTTTGCTGTGTTATTTTAATTTTACTAATAAACTGCTTACTATTAATTTATAACATTATTTTTTTTTAAAGTTATTATTTTTAATAATTTTAGTAATTTTTTTTTTAAGTTTTATTGTTATTTTTTTAAAATTATTATATTTCATTTTGTTTATAAGCGCGCCGTTTTAGCTAATTATTTTAACAAGTTAAAAGTTTTTTTTAATTTATATATTTCTTATAATTTTTTAAACAAATTATATTTTTAAGTTTTAATTTATAGTTTTTCTTGTTTTTTTTATGTTTATTGCAATTGCGTATGCACAATGCCTTTTTTTTTTTGCTGGCTTAGTGTATATTATAAAAAAACGCTGCTATATTTGCAAAAAGCGCAAAATTGCGCATACCAAATTAAATTTTTTGCCAAAGTTTTTTAAGCAAACTTAATAAACTTTGCTTTATATTTAAAACAATATTTTTATTTAGTTTGCTTGCTTAAAATGTTTAAAAAAACAAAATAACATTATAAAAAGCAAAAATAACAATTTTTTTTATAAAAAATTTAAATTTTTAAATAAAATAAAAGCTGCTAAATAAAAAGCTAAAAAATAAAAAGTTATTTTTTTTTTACGTTTTTAATATTAACTTTTTAATTAACTAAAATATTTTTAATTTATTTTTTATAGTTAACTTTGCTTTTTTAATATTAATTAGTTAAAATATTAATAATAAAACTAATTAATTATTTTTATTGCATTTTTTAAATTTTTTTTAAATTTTTATATAATTTTTTATATAAATATTTTTTTTATTTAATTAAATATTTATAAGTTTTCTTATTTTAATATAAATTTAATATTTTTTTAATATTATATATATTTTTATTTAGTTTAATTTTTAATTTTATTTAAAGTTTAGCATTTTTAAATGTTAATTTTAACAAAAAAATATAAAATATTAATTATATTTTATTTTTTTTAAGCAATTTAAATTAATAATTTGTTTTTAAAATAATTCTTTTTATTTTTAAAAGTTTAATTTGTTTAAAATTAAGTTTATTGCTTAATTGCTTTATTTTAATATTATGCTTTAAAAATATATATATATTTTTTTAAAGTTAACTTTAATAATTTATATTTATTATAATATATTTTTATATAGTTTTATAAAAATATTAGTTTATTTTATAATTTTTGCTATAAACTAATAATTTTTTTTGCTTATATTTTTACGTTAAATGCAAAAATTTTTTAAATTGCCGTTTTATATTTTTTTAAGTTAAATTTATAATTTGCTTTAAACAGCAATATTTTTATTAATTTATTGTTAAAATTATTATATATATATTTTATTTTTAATAATAATTTAATTTAATTGTTTTGCTATTTGTTAAAATAGCAATAAAAATACTGCTTTAAAATTTAATTTAATTGTTTTATTTGTTTATTTATTAGTAATTATTTTTTTTAAAATTTTATGTTTATTAAAAATATATTAAATTATTATATAAATTAAATTTTTTGCTGTATTTAATTTTAAATATAATATAAAATATTTATATTTTGTAAGTTTTTTTATAATAATTAATATTAAATTATATAATATTTTTATTATTAATTTTTTTAATTTAAGTAATTTAATAATAAAATCGAACGTAATATGTTTTTAAGCTTTATAAAATATTTTTTTAAGTTGCAATAATTTATATAATTTATATTATAGTGCTTTGCTTTTTTTATACAAATTATAATTAGCTAATATTTTTTTAATCGTATTTTTTATTTTTTTTTTAATAAAATGTTTAACTTTTAATTTTTTAAATAGTTTTAAATACTTTTTAATGTTTTGCAAATAAATATTTATAAATTAATTTAACAAGTTTTTTTTTTAATTTTAATAATATTTATACTTTATTTTTATATTATAATAAATTTATAATGTTATTATATTTTAGTTTTTTTGTATTAAACTAATTAATAGTGTTGTAATAATATTTAGCCGTAATAATTGCTAATATTTTTCGTTTAAATAATTTATAGTTTATTTATATTATAATTAATATTATTGATTTTTATTTTATTTTTTTAAAAAATGTTTTTTTTTAATAATTGTTTTATTGATTTAAAATATTTGCTTTAACATTTTTTTTAATATAAACAATAATAAAATTAAATTGAAAAAAAAACTTTGTTTATTTAATTTATTATTTGTTTAATATTTTTAATGTTATAAATATTGCAAAATTTTTATATTTAAAATATATTATTATTAGTATTTTTAGTTTATAAATAATGTTTTTATTTTTTAAATGTTTAAATAATAGCTATAAATTTTTGGTTTAATAATATATATTATGCTGCTAATTTTAAAAATATTTTCAAAAAAAAATTACCGGATATAATTTTTTATTGTTATTTTTTTAATTTAGTTATTTATTTATTGCTGCTTTGCAAACGTTAATTTTTACTTTAAATTTTTTATTAAAATTAAATAGTTTTAAAACCGAATTATTTATAATTAAAAATTTAATTTTGTTAAAAAAATTTTATTTTTTGTTTTTTTACTTAAAAAAGTCACGGCTAAGTGGCTTGACCCGCTAGTCGGCCCAGCGCTCCAGGTGGCTTGTGCCACCTGTACACGTGACCCACCTAGCCGTGCACCCACAAATACGAACGCACCTAAATTGTACGCAGAATAGTTTTTTTTTCCTCTTCACCTTAGTATTAATATACATTTGGTACGCCAACTTGGAGCTTTGCCTTTTAAAAGCACCCCAATCGTGACAAAAAATTAAATTTTTTTTTATTAAGTTTATAAAAAATTTTATATATTTATTAAATTTTTTAATAAATTTTTAAATATAATTTATAAACTTTATAAATATTTTTATATTATTTATCGATTTAAATATACGCTAATTTTTATTACTAAAATTTTAAATTTTTAAATTTATATTTTTTTATAGTTATTATAAATTTAAAAAAATTAATTTTTTTAATATAAAATTTGTTCTTTTTAAAGTTTATTTTAAATTTTATGTTTTATAACGCTTTAAATATTTTTTTTATATGTTTTTGATGTTTTTTAAATGTTTTAAAATATATTAATATATTGTTTAAATATATTATTATAAATATATTAATAAATTTTTATATTACGTTTGTAATTTATATTTAAAATATTATTGGTATATTAATAAATTTAAATAGCATTATTAAATATTTAAATAATTTTTTAAGCGTTTTAAATGCTGTTTTTTATTTATTATTTAATGCTATTTTTGTTTAATAATATATATTAAATAAATTAAACGCTATAAATTATTTTGCTTTCGTTAATTTATTTTTTATATTATTAATTTTAAATAATAATGTTATAAATTTAACTGTTTTAAAATTTATATTTTTATAATTTATATAGAATTTTTATTGTTATTTGCTATTTTTTTAAGCTTTTTTAGCATTTATAGCACCGGTAATTATATTAATAACATTAAATACTGTATAGATTTTTTCGTTAAATTTTTTTTAATATATTTGTTAAATTTTTATAGTTATTTTTAATTTATATAATGCAGTAAAATCTTTTTTAATATTGTTTTTTTTTTAAATAAAATTTAATAATTTTATATTTTGTGCTTTAATAAATAATTATATATTTTACTAAATATATTACTGTAATTTTTATATTTTAATAATATTTTGTTATTAAATATCAGCTTAAAATTTTTAATTATAATATATATTTGCATTAATTATTTTATAAAATTATTTAATATTTATATTAAAAGCTTGTTAAAAATTAATTTTTTTTTAATATATTTTATTAAAATTAGCTAGTTTTTTAGTTTATTTTAAAATTGTTTTTTCGTAATTAAAATATTTTTAAAATAATATTATACTTAAATATTTTTGTAATATCAAGCGTAATGTTTTTTTTATGTTTTAAAATGTTAAAAAAAATGCTGCAGTTTTTTTAAAACTATTTTATTATTATACGCAATTAAACTTTTATTAACGGTTATAAATAAATAAAAATTATTTTTAAGCTTTATTAATATATTTAATTATTTAATAATTTGTAAAAAAATAAAATTTGCTTAAGTTTTTATATTTATAAATGTTTATAATTTATTTTTTTAATATATTAAATCGATTTTAATATATTTATTTTTGTTAGCTATTATAGCATAAAATATTTTTAGCTTTTAAATTAATTGTTAATTTGCTATAATTATTTTTAATTGTTTTTTTATTTTTTAACAGTTTTTGTTTATATTAACATTTTGTTTATTTGTTATTAAGTTTTAATTGTTTTAATTAATATTAAAAATTATATAATTATAATTTTATTATCGTAATATTTTAATATTATTTATTTTATTAATTTAAAATTTGTTTTAATAGTTTTTTTTTTTTTTAAATATAAATTAGTTTTGTTTAATTTATATCGCGCGTTTTTTAAGTTTTTATAATTTTATAACTTTTGCTTAAACATATATTTTGCATGCGTTATTATAATATTATTTTTAGTTTGTAATTTATAATATATATTTTATTAGCTATTATAAATTTTTTTTAAATATTGCAAATTTGTTTTAATTTTAATAAATAATTACTATTTTTTTATGTTATTTTTATAATAAAATTGCTATAATACGTTATTATTTATTTGCTTTAAAAATTATATATGCTTAAATTTTTTTAAAAATATACTAAACATTAATAAGCTATACAATTAATTTAAAAAACGTTTTTATGTTATTTATTTTTTAGTTGCAACTTTTTTAGCTTTTTATATTATATAGTTTTATTATAGTAATATTTTTTAGCGATTAACTATATCGTTTCGCCAAAATTTTTATTAATATTTATCCGGCTTTTATAATAAAAATGTTATTATATATTTATATATTTTTTAAAAATAGTTATATTTTATAATAAGTTATAATTTTAAACATATTTATGTTTGCATTTTTTGCTTTTTATATATAGCGTTTGCGTTTTATTAACTTTTTACGCTAAATATATTTTTGTTATATAAATTTTGCTATAGCATTTTTTATTTATTTTTATTTTGTTTAATAGTTATATTATCGGTATATATAATTTTATTTTTTTAAGTCTATATTATTTTTAAGCTAATTTAGTTTTTTAACTAGTTTTTTGCTTCGTAAAATTATAAATATTTTGTTTATTTTTGTAATGCTTTTAATTAATTTTAATTTTTTATAGTTATTATTATTTTTTATATTTATTTATTTTATATAACTGTTATATTTATTGCAGTTAATTATATTATAAATATATTTGTTTTATTTTGTTTATTTTAATTGCTTTGTTACTAAATATATTAAATATATTTTTAATATATTATTGTTAACTTAAGCTTTATTAATTGTTAATTTATAATATCGCAATTATTATTGCAAAAGCCTGTTTAAATTTTTTAAGCTTTTGTTATTTTTTAAGCTTTTTGCAATTTTTAGCATAATATTTTTTTTAATTGCAATTATAACACTTAACTTTACTTAAGTTTTACTTTTTAATAACCGTATTAAGCTTTATAAATTTTAAATAAATTTTAGTTGCCGTTAATTTTTAAGTTTTTTTTTTTTACGTTTAATATTTAATTATTTTAGTTTTGTTAAAACTTTTAAAGTTATTGCTTATATAATTAATAATTAATTTTAATTGCTTTTGCAATAAATTTTTTTAGGTTGTTTTTTTTTTATTTTAATACAATATATTTTAAACCTTACTTTTAAATCCGTTAAAAAATTATTATTATTGCATTATTATTAGTTTATTTAGTTTTTATATGCTGCTTATAAAATTTTATTGCATATTTATACGCCGCTCCCGTTTAAGTTAAAATTATTAGCTTTCGTTTAATTTATTTAATTTTTTTTGGGTTTTTATATATATTAATTATAGCTTTTTTAATTTTTTTATATTTATCGAAATGTTGTTAGTCGCAAACTAGCGATTATTTTTATTAATATTTTTTAAATAATTATTTATAATAAATTAAAACTATTTTAACGCGTCGCTTATAAAATACCCCGTAACTATTATTACTTTTTTTGCGTTTATAGTAAAATTTAATTTATAATATTATAAATATACTTTAACTTAAATTAAAAATTTTTTTAACTAGCTTTATAAACTATTAAACTTTCTTAGCTTAACTGGCTTAAAAAACTTGCGTTTAAAAATATTAATTAATTAATTTTTAAGCTGTTTATTTTGATGCTTTAATTGTTAGATTTTTTTTTGCAATTAATTAAATAAATGCTACATTATCGCAGTTATTAAATCTAGTTATTTTGTTAAAACTATAGTAATTTTTTTAGTTGTTTTAAATATTAATTAAATAACAATTTAAAATATAACAAACTTTAAGTTTATATAAGCATAGTATAATTAAAGCTTTTCGTTTTAAAATTATGCTAAATAATAACTAAAAAAATTATTGTTGCGTTAAAAAAAATCAGATTAAAGTCGTTAAAAATATTTTTATACAGTTATTTTAAAAAGTTATTATATATTTAAATTAAATTATAAAATAAAAACTAACTAATTATATAAAAAATCTTTATTATTATATTAACTGTTTTTTTTTACTATATTATTTGTTACTTTGTTTGTTTTACAAAGCGATAAAAACACTTTGCTTTTATTTTTTTAAAGCATTTTGCTTTGTATGCTTTATAAATTTTTTAAAGCATTTTGCTTTGTATACTTTACAAAGCTGCGCATCACGTAACCACACCTATGCCCGTAGCTTTTTTTTTTAGTTAGCCCCGTGCTTTTTATTAAATTTTTTTGGTTATTTTGGTTTTTTAACAGGCCGCCCGCTGTTAATTTATAACATTAGCGTTATTTTAATTATTATAAAAATAAATTTAATAAATAATATAATAAAAATAAATAAATTTAATTAAATAAAATAATTTATATAATAATAAATATTTTTTATATAATTAATTAATTTTTATTTTATAATTTAATTTAAATATATAACAACTTTTTAAAATAATTATATAAACATATTTTTAATAACTTTAGTATAATTTTTACTAATGTTACGATAATTTTTTTAGTTATTATTTAATATAATTTTATTATAAAACGCTTTAATTATATTACGTTAATATAAATTTAAACTTATTATAATAAACTTTTAAATATTTATTAATATATTTAAACGTTTTTTTTTAATATATACAATTATTATTTTTTTAAGCTTTTAAATATTTATTATTTAATTTAAAAGTTTTTTTTTTATTAATAAAATATTTAAAATTTAATAGCTATATTTTGCTGTTATAATTATTTTTTAACCTTTTAAATATTTATTAGCTAGCTTAAAATTTTTTTTTATTAATATAATATTTAAAATTTAATAGTTATAATTAATTATAAAATATAAAATAAATTTTATTAAAAAAAAAATTTTTAGCAGTAAAATTTTTAGTAATTTATTATGTTTAAGTTTTAATATATTTTTTTTATTAATTAATATATTTTTATATAATTTTACTGCGTTAAAGCAAATCATTTACTTAAAAAAATTTATAAATATTAAATTAATATAATTTAATGTTATAAATTTTAAAAAATTGCTTTTTAAGGTTAAATTTAATAGTTTTAAGCTAGTTATAATTAAATTTAGCAATATTAATTTTAATAACTTTAATAGCGTTAATATTTATAGCTTAAAAATTAAATTTATAATTAAATAATTATTTTTATTAAGTTTTTTTTAATTTTAGTTTATAAACTTGTTTTTGCTTAAATTTTTTTCGTTTTTAATTTTGTTAATATTTTTAACCGCGTTTTTAAATATTATGTTAAAAAACTTGTTATTTTTTTTTAAATAATTTTTTAATTTATTTTAGTAGCTGCTTAATAATTTATTTTGTTTAGCAGTGTTTTTATATTTTTTTAGTTTATTTTAAAAAAATTGTTTAAAATTTATTTTTATTTTTATTAAAAAATTTATTTTTGTTAAAAATAATATTTTTCAAAATAATAATTTAATTTTTTTAAAGTAATTAAATTTAATAAATGTTAATAAATTAATAATTTATTAAATATTTTATTTAAACTTTTAAATTAAATTTTTAACGCTTTTTTTTTTATAATTTAGCTTTAATAATTATAGCAAATATTATATAGCTATATATTTATAAATATATTATAAATAGTTTTTATTTTTAATTAATTATATTTTATAAATTATTAAAATACAAATAAAGTCTTTTGTAAAAAATTTATTATTTGTTTATTTTTTTAGCGTATAATTATATAAATATACCGCTATTTATATTATTTTTAGCTATAAAAAAATTAAAAGCTTACAATTATTTTTATTACTTTTGCTTAACATTTAATAATAATTTTTATTTTTTTAATGCTATTGTTAAAATTTTATATATACAAAAAAAAAAGCTTTATTTTAATATTATAAATATAATAAAAATAATTTACAAGCTTTAACATATTTTGTTTAATGTTTAATATTTTGTTATTATATTTTATTATTTTTATTTTAGCTTTAAAATAAAAACTAATATATTTAATGCAGTTTTTAATTTTTTTTTAAATAATATTAACGTGTTTATTATTAGTATAATAATTTTAAATATATTTAAAATATTACTTTATAATAAATATAATTTTGTAAAGCTTTTATTATTGTTAAAAAAATTGTTAAATTTATAAAAAATAATTGCTAATTAATTTTTAGCTTTAATAATTTTTAAGTAAACATTTTATATTATATAGCGGCAAATTTTCGATTTAATATATGCTATATATTTAACTATTTAAATTTTATTATTTAAGTAAAAAATAATGGTTATTTTTTTAGTATAAAAAAATAATTATTTAAAAATTTTTAGTTTTATATATTTAAACTATTAATATTAGCGGTATAAATTTGCTTTAAATATTAATTTTTTAGTATAAAAATTTAAAGAATTTCGCTTTATATAAAAAGCTTGTTTAATAATTTTTACAAGTAAATATTTTATAATATATTGTTTATATTTATAAATTAAAAAATATAAAAGCTTTTTCTATCGGTATTTTAATTAATTAAACTTTAGCTTATTATTTTAATATTTTTTTAATTAATTTAAAATTTGCAAAAATATTAAATTTATAATTATATTTAAACAATATATTATATTATATAATTAATATATAATAAAGCTTTTAAAGTTTATTCTTTTAATATTAATTTTTTTTAGTTTTATATAAAAAATATATTATTTTAACCAAATATTATATTTTTTAAATTAATCTTTTTAAATTTAAAAATTGTTATTTTTAATTAAATATATAAATATTTAATTTAAAATTTATTATAGTGCAATTTTTTAATATATAAAAATTTAACAACTTTTTTTTAATATAAAAAATAAATTTATTATATATACTATAAAACATTTATTAATTAATTTTTTAATTAATATTTAGCAAAAATTTTAATTTTAATTTTCTTTTTTAATTTTAATGTTACGTTTTTTTTATTGCTTATTAAACGGTTTTTTTGCTAATTATTTTTATTTTTGCTTTTTTTTTTTTTAATTTATATATTTATTTGCTAAGTTTTAAAATAAAATTTTTAAAAAATATATTAATAAAATATAATTAAATAGCGTTTATTATATATTATATAAATAAATATATTTAAATTAGCTTATTTAGTTTTTATTTTAATATTTATATAAAAACGCTTATTAAAAATATTTTTAAAAATTTTTTTTTGCTAATAACTTTGTTAAAAAAATTTATCCGTTTATTATAAGCTTGTTTTTTTAGCAAATTTACCATAAATATTTGTTATTTATATTATTTTTATATTTATTTATTTTTGCTTGTTTATTTATAAATTTTATTATATAAAAATTTTTTTTAACAATTTTTTAATAAATTATAATATATTTAATATAATAAATTTTAGCAAAATTTAATAGCAATTATATAATAATTTAATATATTTTTTATAATAGTTTAATTATTAATATTTTAATATAAAATAATTTATACTAAATATATATATTAAAAAATTTTATTTAAATTAATAACAAGCTTAAAATTTCTTTTTTGTTTTTGTTTTTTATATTTTTTAAATAAGCTTTACAAATTTTATAAAATTATTTATTTAATTATTTAATTAAATATTTAATAAGTTTTTTAGCATAATTTATAATAAATTATTTATATTTATATTTATATTTAAATTTAAATATTTTTTAAGCTATAACATTAAATTTTTTAAAATTATTATATTATTAATTAATAGTTTAAATAATATATATATAAATAAATTTATAATTTAAATATATAGTTTTTTACATTTATTTTAAAAATTTAGCAATTTTAATTTAATAAAAATTATAATGCTTTAAAAAATATTATATTTTTATTTAATAGTTTAAAAAAGCGTTTAAGCTAATATGGTAAAATTAATAATTATAATTTTGTTAAATTTAATATTTAAATTTGCTAAAAAATAATTTTTAAAAATAAACATTTTTAGCTTTATAAATTATAAAATTTAATTTTTTAAAAAAAATTATATATTTTTATAAATTTTAACTTTAAATTATAGTAATAAAAAAATTTTTTTATAAAAAAAAATCATTTAAAAATTTAAAAATAATAATAATTTAATTTAATATTATAGCAATTTTATTATTTTAATATTTTTAAATTATTTTAAATAAAATATAAAAAAATAATAAAACTTTTAATTGTTAAAATTTTAATAATATAATTTTGTTGCTATATTATGTTTAGCTTTTTTTTTTTATCTTGAGGCATTTTTTCTAGCTATAGCTTTTCTAGGTGTGGGTTATATACGCCACACTAACCTAGCCACACCTTGTACGCCACTCTGCTTAAGTAATGTGGTGATTTTCTCACTTAGGCCTCGCAGGCTCTTTTAGGTCGCCTATAGAGACCACCAAATCCAACATAAGCTGGTAGGTCAGCTTAGCGCAGCAGGGCACGGAGGCCAGTTAAGTGCTAATATTGTACGGAGATATAAAAAAGAAATAAGGCTAAATTACTTGTTTGCGCAAGGTCTGCCAATTCTTGACCATGGTTCCTGTTAAATATGAGGGGTTATATCTTAAGCCGGAATATCTGACACACGGGTATCTAATGGTAGACCCATGTTTAGAAGACAAGGGCCCTGATAGCAGACTAGTCGCGTCTACTTGACTTGGAGAACACACATGATCAATACAATCCATTAACCCAATGTTACATGCCATCGAGGGTAGTTGCTATTCTACTACTTAGCAGAAGAGAGATTGATTAACGTATAATAGCGATACATGGGTTCATGGGTTCGTAAGTCCTTAATTTGGGTCAAGATTCTAGTCCCCTCCAATGCTTTAACCAGCCATGACCTTCGAGTCCATCCAAGTATGCATTATCAAGGTGAATATCTCCTATTGCATCTTCGACAGCAAGTGCTAGCGTGCATAATGTAGCTTCTTTTGAAGGGGCGACCTTTATCTCGAGTATTTCTCTGTCTTGTTCGCACCCCACGCGAATCAAACCCAGTTGGTCTGGAACATCTGGAACAAACCTACCAGTGTCTCGATGAAACCCATACTGAATGTTCTGGCGGTCCTTGACGAGCCACACCCAGTGGAGATAGTCTCGAGAGCTCCCTTGTTGCAAGAAAGGCCAAAGTTCCAATTCGACCTTTTGGATTTGAGTAGTCCCAGGAGGGGGCCAAGCTGTAGTGGATCGGCTTAATTGGAAATTGTGCCGATGCCATAGAATTTCGCTTCGTGGGATATCTTCCGTCTCCGAATAAGCTCTCGCTTCAGTCTTGTCCAAAAAAGATTGGGACGCCCCAGACCAGGCAGCCATAACAAGGTCTGGTTTTGATGTTGAACTATAGCCGTAACGCTCCTCAAGCGTCCCCAGAAACCGCTCAATCCAATCGAATATAGACGGATCGCCAAGAAGGAAAATACCGAACCACCATAGGCCGAGGCGTGGCCTACGGAGGAGAAAGATTTTCGCAATGGTCTCCGCCTGGCGTGTTTTCAGGAACGGTTCCAAGATGTGGAATATCGACGCGTACCAGGGACTGACAAGGTTGCAACTGATATCTGGCTGCCAGAAAATGCTCCAGATAGCAGAGCCAAGAAAGTTGGAAAGGCTGAGCGTTATGTAATACGGAAGGTCGGCAAAGTGTTGCTGGATAGAGATCACGTCTACCTTAGCCGTAGTTGGTCCTTGGCTGTTGGGAGAAAAGAGGGATAACAGAGGCGTAAAGCTTGAAGATCTGTAGAACGGAATTAATAGGACAGCCAAGAATGCCACCGTAGAGGGCATTAGAGGTCCTACGCAACTGTGGGTTGCCGGTGCGAGTCCAAACAAGGTACACAGCTCAATCAAGAGCTCTACAGCCTCGGAGGCGGAAGGAGGCGCCTCTTTTGGATCGTAGGCAATCCGATGACCCGAGATGAGTATGATGTCAGCGTCTAGGTACACTGCCCATGCCGGGAGAGGGCCTTGTACAGACCATCCCATAGAAGGCGCTAGAACCGCCGAAAGCCATCGAACAAGCTTGTCTGACGCGCCCGTAAGGTCAACAACACAATCTGTAGCTGTCGTAGTGGGAACCGTTTGTCGAAATGATGGCGTATACCGAAAACTCCGGGTTTGAAACTCGAGTAGCCTAACCGAGAAGATATAAGACCAGCAAAAGAACAATAATGAAAACCCCCTAGGTTGGGGAAGCTGAGGTTGTGATGTTAGTGCCAAGCATCTCAAGGGTTTATCAAAACCGAGAGAGAAGCGTTGTCGTGTTGAAGATGAGGTGGTGCTCCAGTGGTGACTGGACGCGAGATGGGGAGGACTCGATAATTTCCATACAGCCCAGCCCCATAAGGCTTTGCTTCTGGGAAGCGGTCGAGGTAATGCAGGGACATCCTTCATGAGGATACAAAGGTTGCCTAGCGTAGATGGGTAATGACCTTTCGGAAGCTCACGAGCACGTTCAAGTAGCTGCGCCCACGTCTCTTGTCCATCACAGTAGACCCGTTTTATCTGTGCCGAGCTTGGAATGAGAGGGTCATCTTCAGCATCGATCAAGATACCACAGGAGCTATTATCGGAGGTCGTGTCAGAAGCTGGGGTTTCGTTGGGATCCTGGGAAGGTAGTTCATTGCTGTCGCGCGCCCTCGTGGTATGATCATTCACGAGCACATTCTGGCCTGTCTCTATCCAGGTCTGGATCTGGTGGAGCCGGTGTACTCGGCTTTGCATGTTGTATGTTAGCCCGCGAGGTTGTTTGCAAAGTTGTTTGCAAAGTGACGGTGAATGATATGTGTGTACTAAGTCGGTGGGGCAACACCACCCCACGCCCCTCCCACGGCAAGCTTAGAGGCTTATGCTCACTATAAGTACTCGCTGACCATATATATATATCGAATTCCTTCCCAACTATAGCCAGTCAAAGTTGTTTGATTCCTCATTCCAAAACATTGGCATGCCCGTGTCGTGATCTCGGTAGATCCAGATCTGAAGTGCTGGATCCCAACGCTTCCATAAATTTATCGCCGAATCCCAATCTATCCACTCGGCCCCAACTTCCTCGTTCGCCCCCTTTTTGCTCGCCTTTCCTTTCCCCTTCCCCTCCTTTCCCGCTTTACCCTTGCGCTCGTCCGCTCTATTCGGTTGGCCCTGGTCCCCGGTCGCACTGCTGCTCGCTACAGCGTCACTAACGCGGAGTTTATCGAACTGACCCTGAAGGTCGTCGTCGTCGTCGTCGTCAAAATAATCAACATCCTCTTCCGGTCGATATGCTGGGTGGTCGGAAAGGTACTCATGTGGCAAAAGAAGCTGAGCTGCCTTGGCTTTGTCAGGAAAGTATTTCTTTCCGCATGCACAAGGTTGGAAGCATATCTTCCAGCCTCCGACTACACCACCGTGTACCTGAGCTTGACATATCTCAAACTTCTTTTTGCATTTCCCACATTTCGACTCGCTTGCTCGAGCATGCTCGTTGTTTGCATGCCCACAACGAGAACAAATACTCTTCCGTCCGGAGCTAGTTGACATGGGTAGAAGGTTACGAGGCTTTTTTTCTTTGATATTTCACAATATATAGATGAAATGTATGTTGTGTGTGAATTCATCGACTGCTTTATTTACATCTCGACATCCCATCCACCCTTATTCTACATCCATATATATATATATATATTTGCGATCCATGTTGCCAAGGGTTCTCTCATAGGTCTCAGAAGCTAGATAGTGACTCTGCATAGCCCGCTGTTCGCGGGGGGTAACAAATGTCGACCATGCGATCCATGTCTATGTATAATTGGTCGTCCGCTCGCAGGAATCGGCGAAGGTGTTGTGAAAATTGGCTTTAGCAAGCTAACATAGACTCAAGTAAGAAAGAGGGGCACGAGTCTGCCCCGCGCGCCAAGCCACAATTCCGGAGTGCCTGGAGTAACACATGACGATCAATATCACACGTATTCTTTCTCTTGGGAGCAGAAGCTGGAAAGGCGAAAGTCAGCCGATATCACCTACCTACCTCGCCTATCTATAGGCAACTGAGCGCGGCACGACACGGACCGCAGTCAGACTGACGCAGGGCAGCTTCAGCGCTCTACTTGAAAAACTGGGCCCGCGAAGGACTCGATCCGTAGTGAAAGTATCAGCACGCAATAAAACAATCAGCGTATCATCAAAGGTGCCGTGTTAATTGACCGTGAGCTGTCTGTGCCAAGTCCCCTAAAAACGCATAAAACCTGGAAATCAGGCTTCCATCTACACTACACAGGCTATACAAGGGATGCCATCATTAGCGGCCGGTTCTGCATTTTCTACACAGGCTTCAATTGGGCCCTGTAGATGTCAGAATTTCAGTAGTGTGATGTTGTTGGATTCAGTGGTCTCTATGGGCGATCCAAAAAAGCCTGGGAGGCTTAAGTGAGAGAATCACCATATTACTTAAGCAAAGTGGCATATAAAGTGTGGCTAAACTGTTATAGCATAAATAATTTACACTTAAAAAATATATAACTAAAAAAATGCTTTAAAAAAAAGGCTAAATATAATATAATAATAAAATTATATTATTAAAATTTAAAATTAAAATTTATAAAAATATATAATTTTTTAAAAAAAATTAAATTTTAAATTATATTTTTTAATAAATTTAAATATTTTTTTTAGCTATAATATAAAAATATAATATTTTTTAAAAAATATTAAAATATTTATTAAATTAAAATTATTAAATTTTTTATATAAATAAAAAAATGTTTTATTTAAATTATAAATTTATTTTTATATATATATAATAAATTTAAATTTATATTAGCGTGATATAATTAAAGTTTTTTATAAAAAATTATACTAGGTAATAACTAAAAAAATTATTATAACGTTAGTAAAAATTACATTAAAGTTATTAAAAATATTTTTATATAATTATTTTAAAAAATCGCTATATATTTAAATTAAATTGTAAAATAAAAACTAATTAATTATATAAAAAATATTTATTATTATATAAACTGTTTTTTTTTTTACTTAATATTTTTAATGGTAAAATTACCGTAGTTATTTTAGTTATTTAGTTATTTTTATGGTGACTTTAATGCTTAAAATAATTAAATAATTTGTTATATAATCGAGTTTGTAATTTTAAACCCAGTTTTTTTTTATATCGTAGTTTATTTTGCACTAAGCTTTTTTAATAAGTTTTTATAAATATTAGTTCGCAATATTATTTTTTTTTTTTAGGATTATTGCTTTTAATAATTAAGGTAGGTATTTGTGTTATTTTTTTTGTTTTGCGTATATATATGTTAAACCATTATTGCGATGCTTTTTTTTAATTTGCTTGCGTTTAAAACTTTTTAGCAAATTATTTAAATAAGTTTAGCATTTTTTTTTAATTTTTATTTATATTGTAGCTTATTTTAACTTGCTTATTTTTAAAATTTTAATTTTAATTTTTGTTGTTTTATTTGCGTTTATTACGAACGCTTGTGCGTAATGGTTTTTTATATTATTAATTTAGCTTATATCGTAAAAAAACGTGATTATATTTGGAAAAAACGAAAAAACGCTTGCTTTTAATTAAATTTTTTATTAAAACTAGGAAATTTTTTTTTGCAGTTAAAATAAAATTTTTATTTAATTTATTTGCTTAAAACGTTTAAAAAAATAAAACAACATTTTAAAAAATAAAAGTAATAAATTTTTCCGCAAAAGTTTTAAATTTTTAAAAAATATAAAAGCCGCTAAAAAAGCCAAAAAATATAAAGCTTTTTGTTTTTGCGTTTTTAATATAAGTTTTTTAATTAATTAAAACGTTTTTAATTTGTTTTTTGCGGTTAACTTTGTTTTTTTAGCGCTAGTTAGTTAAAATATTAGCAGTAAAACTAATTAATTATTTTTATCGCATTTTTTAAATTTTGTTTAAGTTTTTATATAGTTTTTTTATATAAATATTTTTTTTATTTAATTAAATATTTATAAACTTTATTGTTTTAATATAAATTTCTTTTTTTTTAATATTATATATATTTTTATTTAATTTTATTTTTAGTTTTATTTAAAATTTAGCGTTTTTAAATATTAATTTTAACAAAAAAATATAAAATGTTAATTATATTTTAATTTTTTTAATCAGCTTAAATTAATAGTTTATTTTTAAAAACAATTTTTTTTATTTTAAAAAATTTAATTTGTTTAAAATTAAATTTATTGCTTAATTACTTAGTTTTAATATTGCGTTTTAAAATATATATATATATTTTTAAAAGTTAGTTTTAATAATTTATATTTATTATAATGTTTTTTATACGGTTTTATAAAAATATTATTTTATTTTGTAATTTTTGCAATAAACTAATGATTTTTTTTGCTTATATTTTTGCGTTAAATGCAAAAGATTTTTAAATTGCTATTTTATACCTTTTTAAGTTAAATTTATAATTTGCTTTAAAAAATAACATTTTTATTAATTTATTATTAAAACTATTATATATATACTTTATTTTTAATAATAATTTAACTTAATTATTTTGCTATTTATTAAAGTAATAATAAAAATATTGTTTTAAAGTTTAATTTAATTGTTTTATTTATTTATTTATCTGTAAATAGTAAACCTTAAATATGCAGTGCTTAATTTTTAATGCTTTTATTAACAATTAATAAAACTTAAAAGCTATAATTATTTTTTATTAATAATTTTTTTTTTAAATTTTTACACTTATTAAAAATATATTAAATTATTATATAGGCTAAATTTTTTGCCGTATTTAATTTTAAATATAATATAAAATATTTATATTTTATAAGTTTTTTTATAACGATTAATATTAAATTATATAATATTTTTATTATTAAGTTTTTTAATTTAAGCAGCTTAATAATAAAATTAAACATAATAAATTTTTAAGCTTTATTAAATATATTTTTAAGTTATAACAATTTATATAATTTATATTATAATATTTTGTTTTTTTTATATAAATTACATTTATTTAATTATTTTTTAATAAAATGTTTAATTTTTTATTTTTTAAATAATTTTAAATATTTGTTAGTGTTTTATAAATAAATATTTATAAATTAATTTAACAAGCTTTTTTTTTAATTTTAGCGATATTTATATTTTATTGTTATAATATAATAAGTTCATAGTATTATTATATTTTAATTCTTTTATATTAAATTAATTAATATTGTTATAATAATATTTTGTTATAATAATTATTAATATTTGCTATTTAAATATTTTATAATTTATTTACGTTATAATTAATATTATTAATTTTTGTTTTGTTTTTTTAAAAAATATTTAGCTTTTTTTTTTAATAGTTATTTTGTTAACTTAAAATACTTGCTTTAACATTTGTTTTAATATTAATAATAATAAAATTAAACTGTAATAAAAAATTTGGTTATTTAATTTATTATTTGTTTAATATTTTTAATATTATAAACGTTATTAAATTTTTATAGTTAAAATATATTATTATTAATTTTTTTAATTTATATAAATAATGTTTTTATTTTTTAAATATTTAAATAATAATTATAAATTTTTTGTTTAGCAATATATATTATGCTATTAGTTTTAAAAAAAAATTTAAAAAAAATTATTAAATATAATTTTTATTTATATTTTATTAATTTAGTTGTTTATTTATTATTGCTTTATAAACGTTAATTTTTATTTCAAATTCTTTGTTAAAATTAAATAATTTTATTATTAAATTGCTTATAATTAAAAATTTAATTTTGTTAAAAAATCTATATTTTTTATTTTTTTATTTAAAAATTACATTTTTTTATTAAGTTATTTAATAAATTTTTAAATAAAATTTATAAATTTTATAAATGTTTTTATTTTATTTATTAATTTAAATATAAGGTAATTTTTTACTGCTAAAATTTTAAATTTTTAAATTTGCATTTTTTCAAGTTTATTTTAAATTTTGCGTTTTATAATATATTAAGCACTTTTTTTATATATTTTTAAAGTTTTTATATGTTTTTAAATATATTATTATAAATATATAATAAATTTTTGTATTATATTTATAATTTATAATTAAAATATTGCTAGTGCGTTAATAAGCTTAAATAATATTATTAAATATTTAAATAGTTTTTATAATGTTATAAATACTGTTTTTTATTTATTATTTAATGTTTTTTTTATTTAATAATATATATTAAGCAAATTAAATATTATAAATTATTTTGCTTGCATTAATTTATTTTTAATATTATTAATTTTAAGTAATAATTTTATAAATTTATTTGTTTTAAAGTTTATTTTTTATAATTTATATAAAGTTTTTATTATTGTTTGCTATTTTTTTAAGTTTTTTTAGTATTTATAGCACCGGTGATTATATTAATAATATTAAATACTATATAAATTTTTTCGCTAGATTTTTTTTAATATATTTATTAAATTTTTATAGCTATTTTTAATTTATATAATATAATAACAACTTTTTTAATATTGCTTTTTTTTAAATAAAATTTAATAGTTTTATATTTTGTGCTTTAGTAAATAATTATATATTTGCATAAATTATTTTTTAAAATTATTTAATGCTTATATTAAAAGTTTTTTAAAGGTTAATTTTTTTTAATATATTTTATTAAATTTAGCTGGTTTTTTAATTTATTTTAAAATTGTTTTTTTGCAACTAAAATATTTTTAAAATAATATTATACCTAAATATTTTTATTATATTAAGCATAATTTTTTTTTATTTTATAAAATTATTTTATTATTATATATAATTAAACTTTTATTAACGGTTATATTTAAATAAAAATTGTTTTTAAATTTTATTAATATATTTAATTGCTTAATAATTTGTAAAAAAATAAAGCTTGTTTAAATTTTTATATTTATAAACATTTATAGTTTATTTTTTTAATATATTCAATTAATTTTAGTATATTTGCTTTTATTAATTATTATAATATAAAATATTTTTAGTTTTTAAACTAATTATTAATTTATTATAATTATTTTTAGTTGTTTTTTAATTTTTTAATTATTTTTGTTTATATTAATATTTTGTTTATTTATTATAATTAAAAATTATATAATTATAATTTTATTATTATAATATTTTAATAGTATTTGTTTTATTAATTTAAAGTTTATTTTAATTTTTTGTTTTTTTTAAACGTAAATTAATTTTATTTAATTTATATTTTACGTTTGTTTAAGTTTTTATAACTTTGAAATTTTTATTTAAACATATATTTTATTAACTATTATAAATTTATTTTAAATATTGCAAATTTGTTTTAATTTTAATAAATAATTATTAAATATTAATAAATTTCATAGTTTATTTAAAAAATACTTTTATATTATTTATTTTTTAGCTGCAATTTTTTTAGCTTTTTATATTGTATAGTTTTATTATAATAATATTGCTTTACTAAAATTTTTACTAACGTTTGTTTTAGCTTTTATAATAAAAATATTATTATATATTTATATTTTTTTAAAAAATAGCTATATTTTATAATTGGCTATAATTTTAATAATATTTGCGTTAATATTTTTTATTTTTTATTTTTAACGTTTGCGTTTTGTTAATTTTTTACGCTAAATATAATTTTATAATTATATTGTTAATATATATAATTTTATTTTTTTAAATATATATTATTTTTAAATTAATTTAATTTTTAACCGTTTTTTTATTTTATAAAATAATAAATGTTTTATTTATTTTTATAATATTTTTAATTAATTTTAATTTATTATAGTTATTATTATTTTTTTTATTTATTTATTTTATATAATTATTATATTTATTGCAATTAATTAAATTATAAATATATTTATTTTGTTTTATTTATTTTAATTATTTTATTGCTAAATATATTAAATATATTTGCTTTTTTTTTTGCACGTATTACAACTAAATATTTTTTTAATATATTGTTGTTAATTTAAGCTTTATTAATTATTAATTTATAACATTGCAATTATTATTGCAAAAATTTGCTTAAATTTTTTAAACTTTTGCTTTTTTTTTAATTTTTTGCAGTTTTTACCGAAATATTTTTTTTGTTGCAATTATAACATTTAATTTTGCTTAAGTTTTATTTTTTAATAATTGTATTAAAATTTTTAAATTTTAAATAAATCTTTATTGCTGTTAATTTTTAGGTTTTTTTTTTTTTACGTTTAATATTTAGTTATTTTAATTTTATTAAAATTTTTAAAGTTATTATTTATATAAATAATTATTAATTTTAATTATTTTTGCAATATACTTTTTTAAATTATTTAATTATTTATTTTAATATAATTTATTTTAAATTTTATTTTTAAATTTGTTATAAAAAATTGTTATTATTGCATTATTATTAACTTATTTAATTTTTTTTGTTATTTATAAAATTTTGTTATATATTTATATATTGCTTTAGTTTAAATTAATATTATTAGTTTTTGCTTTATTTGTTTAATTTTTTCTAAATTTTTATATATATTAATTAAAGCTTTTTTAAACTTTTTATATTTATTAAATATATTATTAATCGCATTTTAGCAATTATTTTTATTTAAATTTTACAAATAATTATTTATAATACATTAAAACTATTTTAATATATCGCTTAAAAAATACCCCGCAATTATTATTCTTTTTTTTATATTTATAATAAAGTTTAATTTGTAATATTGCAAATATATTTTAACCTGGGTGTTACGAACTAACAAATGGATCGGCTAGTTAAAAAGCTAAAAATTAACCAGGAAAAAGCGCAGGCCCAAGGTAATACGCAAAGCGCAAATTATATAATATACTCGAGAATTTTACAAAGCTTAAAGTAATAAGCACAACAAAACAGGTAAGCAAAAAATATTTCGCTACTTAAAAATAAACAAGCAAAATAAACCTTTAAATATAAATAAAAAAAAACGGTTTATATAATAATAATAGGTTTTTTTATATATTTAAATTAGTTTTTATTTTATAATTTAATTTAAATATATAGCGACTTTTTAAAATAACTATATAAAAATATTTTTAACAACTTTAATATAATTTTTATTTAACGTTATAATAATTTTTTTAATTATTATTTAGCACAAAATTATACAAGGTATTTTAATTATGCCACGTTTATATAAATTTAAAATTTGTTATATTTTAAATTATTATTTAATTAATGTTTAAAACAATTAAAAAAATTATTATAGCTTTAACAAAACAATTAAATTTAATACTTGCAATAGTGCAGCATTTATTTAACAAGCTATAAAAAAATTTTAATAACTAAAACATTAAAATAAACAGCTTAAAAATTAATTAATTAATATTTTTAAACTTAAGTTTTTTAAACTAGTTAAGCTAAAAAAGTTTAATAATTTATAAAATTTATTAAAAAAATTTTTAACTTAAGTTAAAATATATTTGTAATATTATAAATTAAATTTTATTACAAACGTAAAAAAAGTAATAATAGTTGTAAAATATTTTATAAGCAACACGTTAAAATAGTTTTAACTTATTATAAACAATTATTTAAAAAACTTTAATAAAAATAATTGCTGCATTATAACTAATAACATTTTTAGCAAATATAAAAAGTTTAAAAAAATAATAACTAATATATATAAAAACTTAAAAAAAATTAAATAAGCTAAATAAAAATTAATAGTTTTACTTTAAATTAAAGCGGCATATAAATATATAACAAAGTTTTGCAAACAACACGCAAAAATTAAATAAATTAATAATAATGCAATAATAACGATTTTTTTTAACAGATTTAAAATTAAAATTTAAAACAAATTATATTAAAATAAAAAAAAACAATTTAAAAAAATTTATTGCAAAAGCAATTAAAATTAATAATTGTTTATATAAACGGCAACTTTAAAAATTTTAACGAAATTAAAACAACTAAATATTAAACGTTAAAAAAAAAAAACTTAAAGATTAACAGCAATTAAAACTTATTTAAAATTAATAAAATTAAATATAATTATTAAAAAACAAAACTTAAGCAAAATTAAATATTATAATTATAATTAAAAAAAATATTATGTTAAAAACTGCAAAAAACTTAAAAAACAATAAAAATTTAAAAAGCTTAAGCAAATTTTTGCAATAATAGTTATAATACTACAAATTAACAATTAATAAACTTTAAATTAACAATATAGTTAACTATAAAAAATACAACAGTTACGCAAAATAAATAAACATAAAAAAAAACAATAATTATAAAAAATTAAAATTGGTTAAAAATATTATAAAAATTAATAAAATATCTGCAATTTTATAAAGCAAAAAATTAGTTAAAAAATTAAATTAGCTTAAAAGCAACAAATGTTTAAAAAAATAAAATTGCATATTTTAACAATATAATTATTAAATTAAATAAAAATAAATAAAAAATACAATAATAAAATTTATATAGCAAAAATATATTTAACATAAAAGATTAATAAAATATAAGCGCTAAATATAAAAAAAAAAAAAAAACGCAAACGTAAATATTTTTAAAGTTATATTTAACTATAAAATATAAATATTTTTAAAAAATATACAAATATATAACAATATTTTTATTATAAAAGCTAAAATAAATATTAATAAAAATTTAAGCAAAATAATACGATTAATCGCTAAAAAATATTATTACAATAAAACTATGCAATATAAAAAGCTAAAAAAGTTGCAAATAAAAAATAAACAATATAAAAATATTTTTTAAATAAACTATATAATTTATTAATATTTAATATATATATTTTTTAAAGCAAATAAATAATAATATATTATAGCAACTTTATTATAAAAACGATATAAAAAAATAATAATTATATATTAAAACTAAAATAAATTTACAATATTTAAAATAAATTTACAATAATTAACAAAATATATATTATAAATTATAAATTAAAAATAATATTATAACAACGCATACAAAATATATGCTTAAGCAAAAGCTACGGAATTATAAAAACTTAAAAAACGCGCGACGCAAATTAAGCAAAACTAATTTATAATTAAAAAAAAACAAACTGTTAAAATAAATTTTAAGTTTATAATATAAATAACATTAAAATATTATAATAACAAAATTATAATTATATAATTTTTAGTATTAATTAAAATAATTAAAACTTAGCAACAAATAAACAAAATGCTAATATAAACAAAAATAATTAAAAAATTAAAAAACAATTAAAAGTAGTTATAATAAATTAACAATTAATTTAAAAGCTAAAAATGTTTTATATTATAACAGCTAATAAAAGCAAATATATTAAAATCGATTTAATATATTAAAAAAATAAACTATAAGTGTTTATAAAAATAAAAACTTAAGCAAACTTTATTTTTTTATAAATTATTAAGCGATTAAATATATTAATAAAGTTTAAAAATAATTTTTATTTATTTATAACCGTTAATAAAAGTTTAATTGCGTATAACAATAAAATAGTTTTAAAAAAAACTGCAGTATTTTTTTTTAATATTTTAAAATATAAAAAAAAATTTATGCTTAATATTATATAAATATTTAAATATAATATTATTTTAAATATATTTTAGTTATAAAAAAGCAATTTTAAAATAACTAAAAAACTAGCAAATTTTAATAAAATATGCTAAAAAAAATTTAACTTTTAAAAAGCTTTTAATATAAACATTAAGTAATTTTATAAAATAATATATAAAAATATATATTATAATTAAAAATTTTAAGTTAATATTTAATAGCAAAATATTATTAAAATATAAAAATTACGGTAATATATTTAATAAAACATATAATTATTTATTAAAGCACGGAGTATAAAACTATTAAATTTTATTTAAAAAAAAAGCAGTATTAAAAACTTTTTTATTGCATTATATAAATTAAAAACAGCTATAAAAGCTAAATAAATATATTAAAAAAAATTTAGCAAAAAAAATTTATATAGCATTTAATATTATTAGCACGATTACCGGTGTTATAAATGTTAAAAAAACTTAAAAAAAACAGCAAATAATAATAAAAACTTTATATAAACTATAAAAATATAAATTTTAAAACGGTTAAATTTATAAAATTATTGCTTAAAATTAATAATATAAAAAAAAATTAACGGAAACAAAATAATTTAAAGCATTTAATTTTTTTAATATATATTATTAAAAAAAATAATATTAAATAATAAATAAAAAACGGTATTTAAAATAGTTAAAAAATTATTTAAATATTTAATAATATTATTTAAATTGATTAATATATTAATAATATTTTAATTATAAATTATAAATGCGGTATAAAAATGTATTAATATATTTGTAATAATATATTTAAACAATATATTAATATATTTAAAAATATTTAAAAAAACACCGAAAATATATAAAAAAAATATTTAAAGCATTGCAAAACGCAAAATTTAAAATAAACTTTAAAAAAATAAATTTTATATATAAAAAATTAAATTTTTTAAATTTATAATAATTTTAAAAAAAATTTAAATTTAAAAATTTAAATTTTTAATAATAAAAAAATAATTAATATTTAAATTATTAAATAATATATAAATAATTATAAAATTTATAAATTATATTTAAAAATTTATTAAAAATTTTGAAAAATATGCAAATTTTTTTATAAATTTATTAAAAAAAAATTTAATTTTTAAATAAAAAAACAAAAAACAAAAGGTTTTTAATAAAATTAAATTTTTTATTATAAATAATCCGGGTTTAAAACTATTTAACTTTAATAAAATATTTAAAATAAAAATTAACGCTTATAAAATAGCAATAAATAAATAATTAAATTACCAAAATAAAAATAAAAAATTATATTTAATAGTTTTTTTTTGAAAATTTTTTTAAAATTAATAGCATAATATATATTGCCGGATAAAAAACTTATAGCTATTATTTAAATATTTAAAAAATAACAGCATTATTTATATAAACTAAAAAAATTAATAATAATATATTTTAATTATAAAAATTTAACAATATTTATAACTTTGAAAATATTAAACAAATAATAAATTAAATAAATAAATTTTTTTTATAGTTTAATTTTATTATTGTTTATATTAAAAAAAAATGTTAAAGCAAATATTTTAAGTTAGCAAAATAATTATTAAAAAAAAAAAAAAAAAAAAAAAAAAAAGCTAAACATTTTTTAAAAAAATAAAACAAAAATTAATAATATTAATTATAATATAAATAAATTATAAATTATTTAAGCAAAAAATATTAGCAATTATTATAACTAAATATTATTATAATAATATTAATTAATTTAATATAAAAAAATTAAAATATAATAATATTATAAATTTATTATATTATAAAAAAAAATATAAATATTATTAAAATTAAAAAAAAAGCTTATTAAATAAGCTTATAAATATTTATTTGCAAAATATTAAAAAATGTTTAAATTATTTAAAAATTAAAAATTAAACATTTTGTTAAAAAAAAATAAAAAATATAATTAAAAAAATATTAATTAAATATAATTTATATAAAAAAAGTAAAATATTATAATATAAATTATATAAATTATTGCAATTAAAAAAAAGATTTAATAAAATTTAAAAATTTATTGCGTTTAATTTTATTGTTAAGCTATTTAAATTAAAAAAATTAATAATAAAAATATTATATAATTTAATATTAATTATTGTAAAAAAATATTACAAAATATAAATATTTTATATTATATTAAAAATTATATATAGCAAAAAATTTAATTTTTATAATAACCCGATATATTTTTAATAAATATAAAATTTTAAAAAAAATAATTACCGATAAAAAATAATTATAATTTTTAAGTTTTATTAATTATTAATAAAAATATTAAAAATTAAACACTATATATTTATAGCTTATTATTTATAAATAAATAAATAAATAAAACAATTAAATTAAATTTTAAAGCAATATTTTTGTTGTTATTTTAATAAATAGCAAAATAATTAAATTAAATTATTGCTAAAAATAAAATATATATATAATAATTTTAATAATAAATTAATAAAAATATTATTATTTAAAGCAAATTATAAATTTAACCTAAAAAAA
>MU389412.1:0-196495 GCA_022578775.1 Xylaria venustula | reverse complement strand
TACACAAGCCGACTGATCTCCGAACTAGGGGTTCAACTTGATCAAGAGCGGATTAAGGTCGAATGTGACAATACACAGACGATCAAGCTAGTAACAGCCGAAATCGCTTAACTACGAACTAAGCTACGACATGTGGACATACATAATCATTAGCTGCGACAAAAAGTCAATCGGGGAACGATAGATGTGAAATATACACCTTCAGCCGAGATAAAGGCAGATGGGTTGACAAAGGCCCTACCGGCCTCAAAGTGGTCAACATTTCTGGATCAGTTAGGTTTGGTAAATATTTAGAAGAGGATCAAAAACCGGAAGTCGGAAAAAGATGGGATAAAAACCAGAGAAGAGATTCTGAGTCAAGAAACAAGAGTCCTGTACTCAAAGGGTGTAAACCAGCCAGGCCCATGACGTTACCTGGCTGAGGGGGTGTGTCGGATATAACGATTACCTTTGTATAGTCACGCTATTACAACGTACCATGGTGGTACGATGAGCACTGCCACCCACAGGTTAAAAGAGGGAGCCAGAAGATAGAGGCCCTCAACAGAAAAAGAATACACAGACAATTCTGACCAGACTTTATGTAATTGACTCAAATCTGACAATATCACACCTCTCCTCATATAACTAAGTACCTAAGTCTTCATGCCTCGTCTCTTCTAACGCCATAGTAAACGAGCAACTGAATGGGTATCATGAAACCATCTTAACCACGCCACCCGTTCAACTTCAGGAGCCGTGAGGACTTTTCACGTCAACTTGCTCCAACAGTTTCGTATCCTAGCTAGAATGTTTTTTACTTCTACAGTAGGGACCTTCACTCGCTCAATGCCTTCGCCACTCTCAGAAAAAACCTCGAGGCTTGCAACCGTGGGAAGTCAATTGTCTCCGTGAGATAATCTGGCAGTATGTTTATCAGGTCCTCATCCCGGGCTGAATCTAGCTGAGGCATGTACGAAAACTTTGCATCTTCGAACTTGTCCGAAGATCCATCAGTTTCAACCGATAGTTTGAAGTGAAGAGCTACATAATAATTAGACTTGGCCCTCCATTGTGTGATTTTGTACTTACTCCCGTTTCTGCCAGTCTGAACGCAATCGAACACCTCCTCGTCATTCTCGCGCTTGACACCGCAAACAAGCAAGCCTGTCAGGTCTCCGTAGAGGTTCTCTTTCTTATGAGCCAATTGAGCTGCGGCTTCTGCGACGCTCGCCGCGTGGCGGTTGTTTGCAAAATTATTATTATTCTTCATGGCACTACCAGGAACCTTGACACTGGTCGTTTCTGCCGATCGAGCAGCAGTGAGTTTGGTCGACAATGTTTTAATCTCCGTTTTCGCCTCTGCCAGAGAGCTGTTTGCTCCATCAAGCCTGTCTTGTAGTTCGTCAACCTTATACTGGCTGTCGTCGAGCTGCTTCCGGAATTGCTCGGCTTTTTTGGCCACCTCTGACTCCGCGGCCAACTGGGCCTTGAGGGCAGCAATGATCTGTTTATCGGCTGAAAAGACGTCAGTATACCTGGCAGCCGTTGTGCATTGAGAGTAGTGTTACTGTTTGCCCGTTCTTCGCCTTGCTTCTTTAGGCGATCAAAATTCCGCTCTGCTTCCTGGACACCAATCTCCCGGAGATCGCGGTATTTTGTTTCAAGTGCTTCGTACTTCCGGGTAAGTTCTCCAATGCGCCTCCTCAAATTCGGGTCGTTCTGTTCAGAATCGGAAGCGGAAACTGGTCTTCGGCCTGCGCCGAAATGTAATGGGGGTCGAGGCCGTTGGGCAGAGGACAGTCCTTGCCGCTGATACGTTGGTAGCTCCTCTATTGGTTCGTCTTCTATTATATCTAGATCTGCCGCCTCCACTTGCTGAGTCTCTGGGATCTCCTTTTCTGGCTCTATTGCTTGCTCTATTTCGGGCTGTGTCTCAGGAATTTCGGTTTTGATAGTCGTCTTAGGTTTGCGCCCTCTCCTGACTGGCTGAGGCGGGGTCGTTGTAATCGGCAATACCGATAGTTCGTCTTCCTCAGGTTCAGCCATCTTCCGAGCTTTGGTAGCCCTAGGGCGTCCTCTCTCAGCTCTGGGTTTGTCGTCAGTGCCCCGGTCTTCTGGCGCGTCAATGCTCTCGCTGGCGGTCCGTTTTGTTCCTTTGGTCTTTACAGGGCTGTCTTGGATATTCTCAGTCTTCTCGGTCAAGGCATTTCGCGCTGGAGCTCGAGTTGTTCGAGTTGACTTGGTAACTCGGCCTGTCGCCGTGGCGCGGCCTTTCTTCGCGGGAGGCATCGTCTTCGCTATCGATCGCACTTCCTGGCCAAATACGTCCAAATCCTCCTCCGAGTCGTCTAACTCAACCAAGGTTGTGAGCTTTCCTCTAGGCATTGATTTACTTAAGCAAGTAGAAGCTGGTTTTCTATATTATATATGATTTGAGAGCGTGCGAGTGACCAGAATTGATACGCGGGAGAGATGGTCATAGGTGGTAGTAAAGAAACACAGCTTAAGTGAGACCAGTGATGTCCCATGTCGCGACCTGGTCGCGCAGAAGAGATAGTGAAGTAAACAAGCCTACCCACGGCTTAGCTGGTGGGGAGGGGGGAAAGCCCCACTCTTAGTGTATCCCATCCACGGATACTACTGTTAGTACATAAATTTGGCTTAAGTGAATATGGCTGTGCATATCACATATATGTATCTATCAGCTAAAATATACCTGTCGCCTCGGCGCATCGGGCGTGGCGTTTGTTAGAGCTTCCAAGCCCGAACCAAAAAGTTGCCTCATTTCCTTCCCGCATTGGTATCTAACGCATCGGCATCTGGATATCTCAGTGGAATTGATAGACTACAGTGTCTCACCCAGCCACCGCCCTCCGGGTTATTTGAGGAGGCACAGATGATTCTCAGCTGGCTAAGCGACACCTTCGCCATGGTCGATCGTAGAAGAAAAGGCGCCGACTATGTGTGGGACGTTGTTTTGTTATTAGGGACGGTATGGCGCAGCTCTCCGTGCGCACGCGCGAATAGAGCTACATCTTGCTGACGCTTCCATCAGGCCGGTGCGATGTGGTGGTTGACGAAAAATGCGTTATCGAGCCTCCAAGGAACACTTGCCGATCCCGATAAAGAGAAACACGATCAAGCCCGTATTAGGGCTAAGGCGAACCTCTCTCGTCTGCGGAAATCACAGCAAAACGATGGAATCGAGGGCGATGACTCTGTCGAAGGCGAGCAGAGGGGTCCTGTGATCGAAGACTTAGCTTTGAACGAGTATGAGAGCATGGTTGCTCTCGAGGTCGTCGCACCCGAAGACATCCCTGTTGGGTTCGATGGTGAGATCCAGCCCTGCCGCACAAGCGCGTACTGTAACTAACTGATGTGCAAGATATTGGTGGCCTGGACGATATAATAGAAGAGGTGAAGGAGTCCGTCATCTATCCATTGACCATGCCGCATCTCTACTCACATGCTGCGCCCCTGTTGTCAGCACCTTCGGGTGTTTTGCTATACGGACCTCCCGGCTGCGGCAAGACAATGCTGGCCAAGGCCGTTGCCCATGAAAGCGGTGCATCCTTCATCAACCTACACATCTCAACTTTAACAGAGAAGTGGTACGGAGATTCCAACAAGCTAGTTCGCGCCGTCTTCTCGCTTGCGCGCAAATTGCAACCTACGATCATTTTCATAGACGAGATAGATGCTGTTCTGGGCACGAGGAGAAGCGGCGAGCACGAAGCCAGTGGGATGGTGAAAGCCGAGTAGGTTAGATTGGCCCTCGTTCTCCACATTCTTGCTAATCGCAGCTAGATTCATGACACTCTGGGACGGCCTTACCTCTGCTAACACGCGCGGGGTGCCTGCGAGGATCGTTGTTCTTGGAGCAACTAATAGGATTCACGACATCGATGAAGCAATCTTACGTCGGATGCCGAAGAAATTCCCTGTTTCTTTACCTGATAAGGCACAGAGACTTCGGATCTTGCAACTTCTGCTAAAAGACACAAAGACGGAACCCAATAACTTTAACATGGAGTATATAGCGAGGATCACTGCTGGCCTGTCTGGTAGCGACATCAAAGAAGCTTGTCGAGATGCTGCCATGGCGCCGGTTCGTGAGTACATTCGGGAGCACCGGGCAACGGGGAGCGCCATATCTAGCATTGACCCAACCAAGGTGCGCGGCATGAGGACAGAGGATTTTTTTGGGCGAAAAGGCGGTGGCCAGATCTTGACGCAAAACGATTCACGCGCCAAATCCTCAAGCGATGGGTATGAAGATATCGAGGACGAAGAAGAGCTCACAGCGGACACATCCACATCTGCTGCGAAGGTAACCGAGCAGTCAGTATGATTTTCTGGGAATTTGATATGATATTTTTTTGGCTGCTTAAACTCAGGCGTTACGGAGTACCTGTATCGAAAACCCACTCTCTGTTTTGCTGCATGAGGACTGTTAAGACAACGGATACTACTAGAGATGCCACCAGTGGTGTATAAATATCGGGATGGTTGACGGGAAATACCTCATCACTATATTGTATCTTTCTACGAAATGCTCACGCAGGTTTCAGGATACCCTACTTCTTCGTCCTGAACCATACCAAGTTAGACTTGAAGAAATCAATACCTAGTATAGACGATGCTACTGTATATCAATACTTGGTATTACCGACGTTCTCTAGGCAGCTTAATAGAAGGGAAAGACGAAGAGGGATTCAAAACTCTACATATCTTGAAATCCATCAAACACAGAGTGTTAAAGGCGACAGTGGCAAGACTTCGAATATGTTCGGGGACTTTTAATGCCTGTACCCGTTTTCATGGATAAGACGGTTCGGCGCTTATTGATGTCTTAAAGTTACTGTATGTAACTTTCAGAACATAAGCATACTTGCTTCAATGCAATAAAGTTTCTAAATCCTCTCAAACAATTGATAAATACTCAAGGTGCCGAAATTCTTTTTCGCTAGGAAAAATTCCAACTCAATTACCCAACTCTTCATATAATATGTAGTAATTGGAGAGAAGACCAGGCTGTTCCGATAGAGTCCCAAGACACGGCAGTCGGTGGGACAAACAATCATAGCGTGTTCCAGTAGCTTTTGTCTAGGTGGGGCCCCGAAGCACGTCATCCTGCTAAATACGCCGGTCGAGAATCCTCACTTGTTCCCCAGATTTTTAGGGGCCCGATAACCGGAACAGCAACCATTTCGGCACGCCCTTGGAAACTGACGTGACTGCTGACTCCTTGTAGCACCCTGGAATTCATGCAATTATTTTTCTTTTACCTGAAGAAAAACTGCTACAGTTCAGAACTCTAGTTTTTGTCTGCTTGAACATAGGTAGTAGCATACATACATACGCTCCTACTTACATATATACTTACTTAGGCAATTCATCCAATTGTAGCTCCCCATCATCTCGCTCATTGGCGTTGCACCCGCCAAAATCCCACCCCACCTACCTCCTAACAACCTACTTCTTAAGGTTCTTCTTCCATTGCTGTTTAATACACACAAGCCCCAAGCACCATGTCTTCCTCATCACCAAATGATGGGTCCTCCTCGTCATCGTCGTCGTCGAATGGCGGCGATGCCTCCAAACCCATCAACAAGGCCTTTTCCAAAGTAGATCTTGATGGTCACAACTTGCCTCCTTCACCTGCTCCGTCGAGCCCCTCGAATGGACGTCGCCGATACGCCCTCGCCACCGAGCTGGTCTACACCGACTCCAAGGACCAGTACGGCGCCTCCAGCATTCCCATCTACCAGTCCGCCACCTTCAAGCAGACCTCTGCAGCTGGCGGCAATGAGTACGACTACACCCGGTCGGGCAATCCCACCCGCACCCACCTCGAGCGCCACATGGCCAAGATCATGAATGCCACCCGCGCCCTCGCTGTCGGCTCCGGCATGGGTGCCCTGGACGTCATCACGAGGCTCCTCCGTCCCGGCGACGAGGTCATCACCGGCGACGACCTGTACGGCGGAACCAATCGGCTACTGACCTACCTGTCCTCCAACCAAGGCATTGTCGTGCACCATGTAGACACCACCGTCGTGGAGAGTGTGAAGAAGGTTGTGTCGGACAAAACCGCCATGGTGCTTCTCGAGACTCCCACCAACCCCCTGATCAAGATCATCGACTTGTCTGCTATTGCCAGGTTCATCCACGAGGCTAACCCCAAGGCCCTCGTCGTGGTCGACAACACCATGCTCTCGCCCATGCTGTGCAATCCTCTTGAGCTGGGCGCCGACATTGTCTATGAGTCGGGCACCAAGTATCTGTCGGGACACCATGACATTATGGCTGGAATCATCGCTTGCAATGACCCCGCTATTGGCGATAAGATGTACTTCACCATCAACTCCACGGGCTGTGGCCTTTCCCCCAATGACTCGTTTCTTCTCATGAGGGGAGTCAAGACACTAGCGATCCGCATGGAGAAGCAACAAGCAAACGCTCAGATGATCGCCGAATTTCTCGAATCACATGGCTTCCGGGTCCGTTACACCGGCCTAAAATCACACCCCCAGTATGATCTTCACTGGTCAATTGCTCGCGGCGCAGGCGCTGTTCTATCTTTTGAGACCGGCGACATAGCCGTCTCGGAGCGCATCGTCGAAGCTGCTAAATTGTATGCAATTAGTGTCAGCTTCGGCTGTGTCAACAGTCTCATCAGCATGCCATGCCGCATGAGCCATGCCAGTATTGATGCCAAGACCAGAGCAGAGCGACAGATGCCTGAAGACCTGATTAGACTCTGTATTGGCATAGAGGACGTCCAAGATCTGATTGATGACCTGTCTCGCTCGGTGAGTAGAGTAACACATGCTCACATTGCACAATCATGACTGACGTATCACAGCTTGTACAAGCCGGGGCTGTAACCATTACACTTGATGGTTTTCATGCGACGGGAACTGCGCCACTAAGTAGTGATTCTGTATAGAAGCTACCTCATCTCCAACTTCTGCAGGATCTCGTATCACCGCCTCGTTATGATACACACTGCATGTTTCATACTAGAACTGGTACTGCGCACTAATGTCCAAGTATTTGTACATATATGACCATATGCGCTGTAAGGGACGACTGCACAATTACTCCACCGCATCTCTCTTGTTCAACACAAAATATTCACAGTAACCAAAGCCTGGCCAGCTGACTATCGCTTCCTGGGTGTCCTGTTCACTGCCGTTAGTCCCAGCGGCCATTGGTATCTCGAAGTGGTATTTCTCACCCGAAAGAGGGCTGTTGGGTTACTTCAGTGAAGGGAAGAGCCTTTCTTGACGCTTCCCCGGCCCAGCGCTCTAACATGACACGATTTGAAGGCTCAACTTTCGGTCTGGCAGAAGCTTCGACAGCCCCACTACAATACATTAGAAGTAGGCTACAGACGAAGCTGTTGCTTTACCACGAACCTTTTGATTGGCTGGCTGTTCTTAGAAGTGCTATGAGGCATATTGATTGTCCTAGCGAAAAGTTTGGCTGAGTCTTGTCACGACGACAAGTGACAAAAGGGGAATTGGTGCGAAAGATAAAATAATGATGAACACACTTGAATGACCTGCTGAGATGACCCAAGGATGAACAGTGCTGTGTTGTGTGGTCGGTGAGGAGACGTCGAAATGCCCTCATTTTATAGTTGCAGTTGCCAAATCCATTGTGCGTCGACCAAGCATCCATTGCGATAGCTTTACCTGATGCTACCAGTCGTGCAATCCAAAGAGGCTCTTCGCAGCTTATCATATCAGGCAAGATTGTTTGATGTTCGTTCGCTATTGGTCCTGAGAGTAGGGGCTGGTTGGATGATCGCCGACCCAACACTCTCTACATCGAATATTTGATCATCCTCACGATGTTGTACGATGGATGACATGGGCTTTCCTAGGCGAGGAGGAACTGCAACGTACGTGCTGCCAATTTGCTGTCAGGTCCATCCCCAGGCTCGTTGCACGACACGCAATACCATAAATCTGTGGTTTTTTTATCTCCAATTGACGGAGAACATGCTCGATGTTTCTTCATATCTCGCCCATTGGCTCCTTGACGAACAAACCGACCAATCTTTGGAGGAGGGTGAGACAAAGCTTACTGAGACCTGCCATGATCATAAGCCCCAGCGAGGTTCGTGTTGTCGCTCGTCCTTCACACCTTTCCTGTCGACCGCACCCTGCAATTCCTATTGGCCTTCGTGCGGCCTCACCTTAATGTGTGCCTCTCCAACATGGTGTTTCCCTATCTCTGTTCTTCGGCGGGCTAGGATTCATCGACCGGTGAAGTCAAAAGTGAGAAGAGATATCGGTCTTCTTTGAAATGGAATTCTTTCTCTTCAGGTTTGCTTTGTTGAGACCGGTTGGAACTTTTTCCCATTATCATACGTTTTCCCTGACCTACACGCCGAGTGTAAAGTGGCCGACACCTGCGTTACACGAGGGATGATAATCAGGTCTACGCGTACGCTAGAGCCATGCGTATGCGGGCAGCCGTGAGTCTCGTCTCTTCGGTATTCTTGGCAAATAAAACCTGCACTCGCCCTGCCGTCGCGGACTGTCAAAGTCTTGGCGGCGCAGCCCATCGCTCGGCTTCCCGTGTCAATCTATTGGGTCTGAGGCCGTGTATGAACCTGCCATGGACGCTTCCGTCTTTTTTTCGGTTTGTACACCTTTGCCTAGCGACCTCCGCAGTATCTTGGTGCCACGCCAACGCACGCGCCCGAATCATGTTCCACGTTAAAGTTTTGTCGGGAATTCCCTGTTCTTGGTCTGTTTGCTGTCTCGTCGTAGTTGGGCCCAATTGGATTTGCCCTCGGCGACATATACCATCGTGATGCTTGGGGGAACGGGTTTTCAAAAGTCCCTAAGGGCAAAAAGGAGCGGTCAGCGACAGGGGAGACTCGCCTCGCCGTTCCAACCAAGACTCATGGCCATACATCCTCCTATACTTCTCCTGGCCGATGCTGAGCCCTGGGCCCTCCATCCTTGACGCATGCGAAGAGCAAACAACGTTGGGGTATTGGCATAGCATCATAGGAGGATAGACTTGACGATCGCGATCGCCCTCAATCGCCTCGTTCTCCATGGTCTTTCATGTTACTTTCCCGTCATGGGTTCCATGCAGCTTTGTGATGATTGTCTCTGATTTGCCCCCTCCGTCTCGAGTACGTCTCTTGTCGCGGACGAGAGTCTTTATATTTGTCAATATGTCGGAAGCCGATGGTAGCATAGCGGGAACAGATTTATGACTCTTTCTTTAGTAACTGTTTCTTCCCTGTTGTAATGCTTCCCCCTTATTCGTCTGAAAACCCTGCGATAGGAGAAACGGTTGTCGAGAGTCTGGGCGACAATTCCAAATATGAATGAGGGATTCTTCGCTCAGCCTACCAAAATGGATACTCTTGAGGGAAGACAGGACAAGACAAAAACATGTCGGGCGACGAGTAACGTGAAATAGAGAATGGACTCCTGAAATAAATATGCTGAGCCTACCTATATACCGACCTACTACTCAGCCCCCTATCAGCCCAACAGCCTGCCTCTCTTTGTATACTTTCTACGTATTCGCCCCTTGCTATATTTATTTTTCTTCGCCACTGCCTAGAGTCCATGGTAGGACTAGCTTAGGTAGGTAGACAGAGGGCTACTACCTTTCACCCAACGTTTTATAGGGCCGGTACACCGATCCATAACTTGGTTGGTTGATTAATAATCGAGAGGTTATGAATGCTCAGGTACACGCACGCCGACTGTACACATATAGATACACAGATACATAGATACGGGAAAGACGGCAAAACGGCTAGACGACACAGGAATAAACATGTACTCTGCCCAATATCAACTCTCTCAGGGACGTAATACATGCTACATGGACTGGCCTAAGCACACACGGGGACATAAGACCAATGTGATTTCATACCTGCAAGAAGAATCAACGCGGCGAGAGAATAAACTGTTACTCCAGGATGAATGAGTTTTGCAATAACGAAACCGTACTTAAGCTTTTTTTTTTTTTTTCCGCGTATTGGTCTACTGGGTTACTTGGCACCACATTACACTTTCCCTTAAATAAATGGATAGTGTTATAAAGGAATACAGATATTAAAACAAACGCATCAACAAGAAATGAGAAGAAGATGTGTGTGTATACTCTGTATATAATAGTACATAACAGTATTAACAAAAGACGGAGGAGGAAGAGGAGGGATTGTCACCCCCTATCTCAGTAGCCAGTGAGTGAAGCGAATGAGTATCACAATGCTGTTCAATGACGCCGTGCTACCTATCTTCCTATGCTATGCTATGTTATTCATTTACAGAACACATGAAATAGTTAATAAAAATTCAAGATCTAGAGATACGATGTACATGGCACAGGGGGACATGCGGGATGAAGTCATTAAAAATCTGGTACCAGTCAGTTCAACATCTTGTGAAACAACTATACCCGGTGTTAATACAGCAGAAATCTCTGATTATATCATCATTTTCATTTGGGTTTTTTTGTGAAGGACGGATGGTCAAGATGGTCGGATCATCTGGAACGTATATATGTAGCAGACCTCACATAACCTGTCCTTTGTAGCCAAACTTAGCAGCTTCGTCAATTGATTGAGTGTACATTTTGATTCATTCTGATTTGCGTTGGGCGTGGGTGGGGGATGACTTTCATCGTCTACTATCGATTTATTTCACTTTAGCTCATTCAGTGTTTACGGATAAAGACTTCATTTCAAAGTATAAATAGCTAAAGTGGTACGTAATAGGTAGGGACTTTGTTGTTGAGGGCAAGAGATATCATCTTGTTATTTGTAAATGGCCCTCGCATTCAGAGAGCGCCTAGACTTGTATGAAAAACGCAGATCGTGCTCTCTCCCATTACTTCAATATTTACAAGGTGCAGGGTTTCACCTGCGGCCTCTTCATTCGATATGGTATTTCCTGGTCAGAAAAAAGATGTTGTAGAAGAGATGGGGAAGAGTTTAATTTGAGACGATCCCTATTAGAGTATGAACTACCAAGACTGTGTATACAGGACAGATATCGTGCTTCCGTGGGAGAGCTTTCACTGTCATCCTCGTTGTCCAATTGCAGTCCTGGGGTGGCGCCCGTCAAATCGACAACGTCTTGCTTACGCTTGCCTACGCTTGCCTTTAGATGATAAAAGCTTGTCGGTATGTTGATAGATAGCGTTCGCGATAGCATTGTGAAAGCTTCGGAGTTAATCGAAGAATTGAATGCTTCGGTCACACCGGCTTGAATCCGTTGGCTTAGTCTGCGAAAACAACATCCTCCTCTGCGTATCGGGGGTAGCAAAACAATACAGTCTAATTGGTCTTGTTGGAGATGTTATGTCCGAACACGTTTTTTGTAGTGTAAGCATATACGGTAACATCGACGACCTAGCGGATCTGGTAAATCGGCTCTTTTATAATAATAAGGTTAAAGAGGATTGAATCGTTGGTTAAACTTTGCAAGGCGTTCTATAGATGACAAATAGCGCGAGGAAGTTTGCGCTACAGATATATATACCATTAGGCAGTTGGCCTGTTTATGGCCAGGGTGGCAGCATAATATCAAGGGGGGAAAGGTTCAGCATCCGTCTCTTTGGGTGCGGCAACAGGGCCAGGAATAGCTCAATCGCTATTAAGAGTGGGATACAACGCATCTAGTTCAAGAACCATCTCCTCGCCAAACCCGATAGCTATCAGCATGGCTAGCTCTAGACTTAGACTGCTTGTTGGCAAACGGCTGGCGCTCGCCTGTTCTGGCCCAATGTCTGCTATCCTGGAATCGACAACATTGTCTACGGCGATAGTTATCCAAGAACTGTCAATTTCCGGGTACTCACAACGCAAATGCGTAGCATAAGCTGCTACCTATTAAAACCAGAGATAGTTGTCGAAGTTTTGAAGGCGGCTTTACGCACTAGATGGTCATATAAAAGCCATCAAATAAATGGTTATTTAAAAGTTTAATTAATTGCTAAATTTTGGTATAAAGCATTATAAGTGAGAAAAATATGTTGTTTATGTTCTGGTTATATGTCGTTTATGTCCTGGTTATAGTAATCTCTTTAATATGTTCAAAAAATGTCCGGATATCCGTTTATGTTTTTATGGTGAATGGAAACCTGAGGCCCTTCTAGGTTTGGTACTTGCTTCTCGATGATATGCCATGCAACGCGGTTGCGCGGGTCTTTGTAAATAAGTCGCATATGGTTTACCTGTTTTGCCTGTTTCCAAGAACCAAGGCCTGCTGTTCCATAAGATCCGAAGCATTTCCTTAGCCTGCGGTCTCGTCAAATGGTCTGAAAACATCTCCCCCTGGGTCTTGTATTGGCCATGATAACGATCAGTTCAAGTTGGATCACCAGCTATGCCGATTTTCATGGTCGAGAATGAGGGTGCCAAGCCGGGTGTCGAGGAAGATGGTAGTGTGCCTGACAAGACTTTTGCAGCGGGTTGACTGCGTAGGTAGACTTGGGAATTGGATGGATCATTCTCCGCCTCCTTCTCTACCTCCATCAGCAGATAAGATCAGAGCCGACGGCAAGCCAGCCGACCAGCCATTTATATGGTAGTCTTTACCGCCCTGTCCTTATTTTAGTATCCGATATATAAACAAGCGGATATGCTAACTTTTCTGATAGCGCCGTCCTAGGAAATAAATTCTCAGTATAGTTCAAACATATAAACATATTACGTATTATAAAGTACTCACCCCGCTACGTGCTTTGAAAAGGCATCTGCTGCTGTGGACTTTGCGGCAAATCGTGCACTATTTCCCCTAATGTTAGGTACAACCACGGCATATGATCTCTGAATGGTCCTGACTGCTGGCTTTGACGCTGAGAGCTACTACCCCCTCCTTGAGGGCACGCAGGACACAAGGCTGTGAAGGCTGTCGGCAAGCAGTGAAGGCAGGCGTGCGGGCATGCGGGCCAGAGTCTGCGTTTTCCGGGCTCGGCCACCACTAGATTGCATCCGATGCGAGTAATGTTAAGTGTTGGGGATGAAAAAGATGACCAAGAGATGGCCAAGCGGGGGCAATGTTTGTTTACCTGAAAGGATGTTATCTATTCACCCTGAGTAGCTTCCTCGCGGGAGGAGACACAGTAGGTGCACTTGAAGTGAAGGTACCGACATCATCGATTTTATAACTCAACTATACCTTCTTTTCAGGATTCATACTTTTTTTAAAGGGGGGAGGGGGCTACGCCTGCATTGATTCTAAGCCGCCTTGATAACTTGGGCAGTTATTGTCCATGGAGACTCCCTCTTAGGATTTGCTTATATCAGAATTAGCCTATTAGTTAACAATCAAGGACAGCTGACTCGGCCTCCTTCGATAGAACTTCAGAAGTCCAGGACCAATACCAATTTTTGTACGATGAAGCTAGAGGCTATCCGGGTAAATTCTTTATGCTTTCCCAGATGGTTCATAAATCAGACCGAACCAGCTCGTTTGAACTGCTGTTGAATCGGCAGTCAAAGATCAGAACATGATCATAAAAGCATTTGGCCAGATCGGGTGTATTCCCACCAAAAAAAAAGAGAAAGAAAACACGTATAAATTGATCATAAAAGCATTTGGAACCTAATATATTATATTTACTTCGCACTAAGAAAGGCCCATTGGCTTACAGTTCAGTTGAACGTAACAAAATAAAACGAAACCCGCCAATGATGGTATACATGCTTATCCTTATGCCACTAAACTCACAAGAAAAAAGGAACGAATGACGCCTACTACGAATCAAACCGTTCCGGCAGCAAGACAGGTGCAACGAGTGTCCAGATATACAAGCAGTAGCAGAACCAAGCACTGATAATCTTGACCCAACTGGCCCAGTACGTGCGTCCAACTGTCGCAAACTCGCCATCGCTGCTTACGTCGCTTTCCGTGGAGCTTGTGAGTAAAGAAGCGACCCAGCAGGTCGCGAGGAAGAAGATGATGTGGAACACGGAGTAGTCGTATTGTGTGTGGCCACGCTCGTCATCGCGGACCGGTTTGCCATTGTCTTCGTCGTCGTCTTCGTCATCGGACAGGAGTGCGTCCGCTGGCAGACTGCCTTCCTCCACAGCACGGCGAAGAACCTCAGCGCGCATCTCTCGCCGAGCCGGCTGCTGAGTTACGAGGTTATGCTCGTCATCGTCGTCGGGTAATCGGATGCCGCCCCGGTTATTTCCAAGACCAAGGCTTTGGGTGGCGGCCCGTGTCGTGGTGTATGCGACTGTCAGCATTGTTACAATCGCGCCAATGACGACGGACGTTGTGCGTGTGCCCTGAGCACGAATCCAGGGGTTGCAGTGCTTGTCATCAGGCTCCATGGAGACGGCAGACATAGTAAGGTATGTGCAGTAGATAGCCACCATAGCGGCCTGAGCAAGACCGGCCTTGGGGTTGCACTCTTGCACGGCCGGATGCACAGAAATAAACATGATAGCTAGCCAAAACAAGAGGTTGATAGTGATGGCTGCTTGGTTCATGGCACAATCCCCCCGGGCGAAGAAAATATACTGGATGATGGTCATAGCTAGAGATCCGAGAAACATGCCTAGAGTGGATCCGATCAGAACACCTCTCCAGAACCTTGAGTCGGTATGCTCAATCTTTTCAAGACAGTACTCTGCCCAGTTATGCGCGAGGTCGACCAACAGGATTAGACCGAGGATGAGGAAGAGCATGCCGCCGAGGAAGGAGATGTAGTTGCCCCAGAACTGGAAGAACTGGTCCGGAATGAGGAAGGACAGCACAATAAAGGCAATCCAGGCAATGATCTTGGGACCCCAGTAGCCATTTTGTAGGGCGGCGCGAGGGTTCTTGGAGGACGTGACACCGAACAGAAGACCGGCGAAGATCAGATGGAATAGACCGAGAGCGAAGTTGATGCGGTGAACAGCCAGCCAGCCGTAACATTGTCCAGTTGGGCAATATATCTTGACGTAATCGAGGGTGAGATGTTGTAGTTTTTCGATGGCCCATGGTGTGAGCATAATCCATGATAATACTGAGTTGACGAGCAAGAGGAGGGCGTAGGCGATACGAGTGGCGACACTGCACTTTAACGTTAATGAACTGTGTTGACGACGGCGCTGACGGGTTGTCGAGGATGGCAGCTTATTACCTGTTACCACACTTGCCGCAGGCGCTGCAGACCATGGAGCAAGTTGCGGCACCACAGCAGCTCGCAGCGACAGACATAACCTAGATAGCAGGGCGTTAGACTCAAGAAGACACGCGATGGTGAAGACGGCGATGCGCTTGAACAAGTGTTGAGGCTGCACGTACAGTGCCCATGCCGGGCAACGCCAGCAGCGGGATAGATAGGAGAGCACCCATCTTTTCGATTTATTGGGACAACGGCAGAAGCGCCTGTTTGTCCCCAGGAGACCGAGGGGATTTCTTTCGATTAGGATAATGCGATGGAGGATGCGATGATGTTCTATGCGACGAGATGCGTTACTACCTAGGTAAAGATGTGGAGGTCCTGCGATGCCATGATAGCAACGGCGATTAGGTACCTGCCTAGTAGCTGTGGGTCTGACTTACGCCTCTGCGAGCCACTGGTGGCTTTCTAGGCTCTAGTCGAAGATTTGAGTAGGTATGGGCAGTTACGTCATCACACCGTGTCCAATTACAGTGCAACTTCGTCGTATCTACTGTAATTACCCCTTTTGTCTAGTGTACCTACTTAGTATATTAGGTAATACTAACCCTCAGCCACGGCTGGTACTGTACGTCCATAGTTAGACGGACAAAATTTGAGGCCACGCTTCCTTCCTCCAATAACCAATTCGATAGCGAGAGGTCAGCCGTACACTAAGCCAGCTCTAATGCACCCCTGGCCCCCTCCGGAGTGACAATTCTGACAGGGGTTTCTCTGCAGTGTTCCGTATCGGAGTCCTACATCCTACATAGGCACGCCCAGATACGTGAAGACGAGACTCCGACCGGCATTGCGACGCGCACTGGAGAGAGCATTGAACTTCTTACTCTGTACATTACACTACCTAGGTAGGTACGAGGTACGTGTTCTAGCGTAGAGATAAGCACTTATTCATAATCATGCGGGTAACTATCGTCACCCAATACTCGTCACCTACAGTACCTACTTCATACCTGAGACACCACATATCAGGTACCTACCTACACTATTAGGTATGCACGCTCCATCTACTCTAGACTAGGTACCCTCCATTAGAAGCTCATCGCATTGTAATCCTTCAAAGTTCTTTTTTCCTCCTTCACAATTACCCTTTTGATAATGCCTCGCGGCGTGTCAGATATACCATACATATAGACTTTTATCACTGCCGTGACAAAACATTCCTAGATCTTGGCTAGGCATTTGATGCTAATTGTTCGCTTCATACTTCATACCTCCTTTTTGTTCCCGTCATTCGCTCTCTTAGCCTTTGCTCATCTCACGACGACCACATTCTCGGTCGCATTATACATACATACATACATCCATACATACATACATTTCCATGATATCTCCGACTACGACGCTTTATCAGATAACTAGACACACTCATTCATTCGATGCCCTCTAACATACAGTCTTTATCTTTATTATAACCGTCCTTGTGCCACTTACATGCTGCTACTTCAATAATCCTTGTTATATTGTGCTGCCGCCGCTGGTGAAGCATATGCTTCCACTTGCCGACATCCCCTTCGATATCGCCCTCTACCGCCCATCATGACTGTCGAGAACCAGATGCACAATGCTCGCATTGTATCTAGCATTGCCGCCACCACCATCGCCCTGGCATGCGGCACCAATGTGAGACTATGCTTAACCGACATGCTGTGTCTATGCTCTCTAACCGTACCGGGATAGTATGTCTACTCAGCATGGGCGCCCCAGTTCGCCGACAAGCTGCACCTCTCTGCAACCGAGAGCGAGATAATCGGGCTCTTCGGAAATCTGGGCATGTATTCGCTGGGCGTCCCGATCGGCATGTTCGTCGATAGCCGAGGGCCTCGCCCAGCCGTCTTGGCGGGGTCATTCCTGCTTGGCCTCGGCTATCTGCCGTTGCAGCGCGCCTACGACGCCGGACAAGGCTCCGTCCCCTGGCTGAGCTTTGTCTCCTTCCTCACCGGCCTGGGCGGCTGCACGGCCTTTGCCGCCGCCGTCAAGACATCGGCTCTGAACTGGCCAACCCATCGGGGCACTGCTACGGCCTTCCCCATCGCTGCCTTTGGCTTGAGCGCCTTCTTCTTTTCCTTGGTGAGCTCCGTCTTCTTCCCCGGAAGTGCGGGCAAGTTCCTCCTCCTCCTTTCCCTAGGTACCTTTGGGATAATCTTCATTGGATTCTTCTTCCTGCGCGTGTTTCCGCATCCCTCGGCCTACCATCATGTGCCAGCCAACTCGTCAATCGCCGACTCGCAGGAACTACGTCGGACAACGTCTCAGCAGTCCAAACTATCGCGAGACTCTTTTGAACCTGGTACGTCACCCGAGCCTGCTGGCGCCGCCAGTGCCACCATCCCCAACCATGGCGACCTCTTAGACCCTGAGGAACCGGTGAAAGGCGCGAGCCCCGGCCAGTCGACTGAACACGCCACTGGATACTCCGGAGCTGAAGTAGACGAGGAGTGCTCCTTGTTGTCCCAGTCCTCGGCATCATCCCTGCCCGGTGAAGTCTTAGTGCAGAGCAGTGTTGATTTGGGTCGTTCTCATCGTGTAGATATTCGTGGATGGAAGCTCTTGAAGAACTTTGAATTTTGGCAATTGTTCACCATCATGGGCATCTTGTCCGGCATCGGCCTTATGACTATCAAGTAAGTCGACCTATACTTAGTTTGATACCGTTATACTGATCTGACTCAACTCCAGTAATATCGGCAACGATGCATCAGCCCTCTGGAAGCACTACGACAACTCCATCAACGACAAGACTCTGGTCCTACACCAACAGCTCCACGTGTCCATCCTGTCTCTCGGCAGCTTCTCAGGTCGTCTCTTGAGCGGCGTAGGTTCCGACTTCCTCATCAAGGTCTTGCACGCTAGCCGAGTCTGGTGTCTAGTAATCGCCTCCGTCATCTTCTCGCTAGCACAGATCTGCGCTCTGAACATCGTCAACCCACACCTCCTCGGCTTCGTCTCCGGCTTCAGCGGCCTCGGCTACGGGTTTTTGTTTGGCGTCTTCCCTTCTATTGTCGCTGAGTCCTTTGGCATCCACGGCCTGAGCCAGAACTGGGGCTTCATGACGCTCGCCCCTGTCGTCTCGGGCAACGTATTCAATCTGTTCTATGGATTCGTCCTTGATGCGCACTCTGTCTGGGAAGCGGACGGCAAGCGCCGCTGCGAGGATGGTATTGAATGCTATCGCTCTGCGTACGTCGTTACGCTCTCTGCGTGTGGGCTTGGCCTTGGCGTCACGCTTTGGGTCATATGGCACCAGGCTAGGACGCGATTGAGGGAATTGGGAAAAGGGCATGCGAGCGAATAATACCACCCCGGCTCTTTTCTCCGAATTTTTAGTTTACCCATACTTCAGTCATTGGTTATTTTACCGTGCACACAGACATACATATTCACACATATCAGCATCGATGGCATTTCTCACTATGTGTTATCGAACTCTAGGCGCTCGATGCTGGGAACACTTTGCGTACACATATACCTTACATGTACCTACATACCCCAGATATGTACTCCCATAAGCGTCATGCTTGGGTACGAGTTTTCTTAGGCGGCGCAAGCCAGTGTAGACAGATAGATAGAGCGATTAGTACTTGGATAGGTACTCAACTAGTTAGATGGACGGATAGATCGGTGTTCCGGCGACACCGGCTTGTTTTCTTTGACCAGAAATAAACATGTGTTTCTGCACGAACGTTTTCAGATTCATCTCCAAGAAATCTTCCATTATTGACGGAAATAAGTGCATATGTGTACAATCATATCCATATCCATGTCCATACAAAGATGCCCCCCAAGCCCAATTCTAGCAATACAAACCAGCTGATAGATATTCGAACATGATATCTATCTTATTCCATATCTCTCCCCTCATCAAGATAATCACTCCATTTCACAGGCGTCGCCCTACCCTCATCAAAGCCATCCCCCTCCTTCCAGCCCAAATCATCCCAACCCCCCAAACCGCACAAATGCCTCATAGTAGGCCGTCCATGCGGGCAATTCCAAGGTTTATCCAGCTCCCCCATATGCCGCACCAATTTCTCCATCTGCTGGCTCGACAACGACTTCCCGATCATGACACTACTCCGACAAGCGCGCATAGCGAACATCTTGCGGACTTTGGATGGTCGCGGGACCGTGCTAGCAGACGTGGACCGGTGATCCTGGAGAAGCGAGATGAGCTCCTCTAGATCCACGAGGGAGAAGGTGGTTTCGCGGGATAGTGGCAGACTGAGCAATTGACATCGCGTCCCGACGGGTGCTTCGCCGCTGTCGTCGTAGCTGACTATGAACCCGTTCGTCTCTAGGGCGTCGATGTTTTGTTGGACGATGTCTTCTTCCACGGCTGTTAGCTCGAGGGTCTTGGGGTGTACTAGACGCTGGGATTGCACGACTGTGCTGGATTGAAGACGCTCGAAGTTGTATTTCTCGTCTGTGGCGTGTTGGTCGATTATGAAGAGCTCGTCGTCTCTGTTGTTACTACTGCCACTTCCGGATTGTGGACCTTCTTGGGCTGCTGCGCGTGAGGCTAGGATGAAGCCTAGGTTGAATTGCCCGATGATCTTCATCTTTTCGAAGTCGGACTTGGATATTGTCAGAGACAGCTTCTCTTCGGCATCTTCGGCGTCGAGGCGGTCGGTTTCTAGCGTTGTCTTTGCGCTGGAAACAGGGCCGGATATGTTCTCTCGTTGCAAAGCTGAAGCAATACGGATGGATTCTGTGTCCACGCGTAATATCTGTTGAAGCTGGTACGTAGCGTCTTTTTTCTTCGTTGTGCCTTTAATAAAACTCTGAGTGCGTTTTTGCGACTCCTCTGAAGATATCTCTTCGGTAGCCTTGGCATTCTCAATGCTTTCATTGTTGCCACTTTCTTCCTTTTCTTCTTCAGATTCTTCATCTCTGTACTCATCGTCATTGCGGCTGGCTGGATCTGTTGGCCCAGGCTCCGAGTCTTCCTCAACGTTTATCTCAGCCGCTTGTAACTCCTGAGAAGAACCATCTTCACCTCTGTCCCCGTCGGGGGAATCTGTCGTGCGCTCGTTGTCGTTTTCATCTTCAGAGTCGTTGTCTGATACGAATAAACGTTCACTCTGTTCACTTGACGAATCTGAATCTTCCGCGTCGTCCTGCGTCCCCGCAGTAACCATAATCTTTGGCCTATCAGATTGCGACCGCTGCGCTTGTGCAGCGAACATCTGGGTTAGCCGTCCATTGAAAGAAGGCATAGGTACCGGTGCTTTCGCACTCTTTCGCGCAGCTGTGCCCCTATTTGGTTGGGTGTCTAGACGCTGCTTTTTTGGTGCCGAACCGAGGATGCTTGTGACAGTATGATCGCCTATTGTGATAGTAGCAACTTCTGGCGATGGTCGCTTTACCGACAATGAAGGATAAGCTTTGTTAGAGTTCATATCTGTTATACGAGGGAGGGGAGATAGAGAAGGGATCGGTAGTTCTGATGGACCGCCCTTTGTCGGCAAGGGCTCGTCCCTAGTCTCATGACTATTTCTATCCTTTAGTTTTTCTAGGCGTGCCCGAAAATTCTCTACACGACTCGAGGCCTCGCTCAGTTCCCTAGCTTTGTGCTCTCTATTGGGCGGTGTATCTTGCTGTTCAGAATCTGGAGAGGGAGAACGATCCGAGTCTCCATCTGCATCATGGTTCCCTTCGGAAGTACTTTCTACCGCTCTAGCTTTTTCCATCCCAGGATTCTCACGTGGGTTGCAGTTCCTCTCGACCCAATGGCTGATTAAATTGCTCCCAAGAGTTGTTTGCGCATTATCACTGTTGACAGTCTTCACGTCTTCACTCCCTGCTCTCGACTCACCAACTTCAGGCAATGAATCCTTATGAAGATCACGTTCCGCTATGGTTGAAGTTTCTGTATCTGCTTCTGACGAGACTGTGTTTTGCTTACTCAGAGGGGTCCGTTTGAGAAGGGACTGTTTTGTCGGCTGGAGTTGTGAAGTCGGTAGTGCATAATCCTGTGATTCAAATAAGGTGCTGAGCGACTCTCTAAGATTGTCCAGCATCCGCGTTTGGTCATGCAGTAAAATCGTTCGCTTATCCGGGCTAACGTTAACATCGTAGAGATGAGTATCAAGCTGGATATCGGCAAAAATAAAGGGTGACTGGGAGGCATTATAAGACTTGTATACTTCGTTGAAGACCTTGGCAAACTGAGGTAGCCCACATGGGCGGCCGTTGACAAAGAACATTTGCCTATCGGGAGTCTGTCGTCCTTCACCATGCGCTGGGCGGGATACATGGCCCTTAACTCGAATAAGCTTGGCTTGACCGTCACCTCGAGTGGTGGTGAGTCGTTGGGTGGATGGATTGGTAGGTTCCAGCTCAAGTTCCAGATCCAACGGGATCAAAACGGCCAAAGTCTTGGCTCCAAAAACATTCACAATGTTTTCGCGTGTAGTCTGGTTTCCTTTGGTTGAAAACAAAACCATGCGTTTCCCTTTATTTGGCTGTTGTGATACTGAGAACTTGAGTCCGGTCTGAATGCATGCATATTGGTTGAGGACGCTAAGAACCCTATTCCACTCTCGTTTGATGTTCCGCTCGAGCTCTCGGCGGCGGACAGGCAAATTGTGGAAAAGATTCTCAACCAGCACGGTGGTGCCCTTTTGGGCAGCGACAACGCTCGTGCTACGTAGCTTCCCCGATGTCTCATATTCCAGCCTCGACCCTTTCGGCGCATCGGATGCCAGGCATGTCGTGACTGAGAACTTGGACAAGGCGCAGAGAGACGATAGTGCCTCTCCGCGGAAGCCAAAAGTCTCGAGGCTTTCTAGGTCCGAGTAAGTGGCCAGCTTGGAGGTGTAATGCTTCAATGCCAAGGTGTCGTAGTTTTCCTTGGATATACCGGAGCCATTGTCCTGCACCTCAATGGCATCTAGCCCTTGGTTCTTGAAACGAACCTCTGGCCAGGCGATGGTTAGTCAGTCCCGTAAGCCCTTTTCTCCGAGGCATGCGCACTCACCAATATTGGTGGCGCCGGCATCGATGCTGTTTTCCACCAGCTCCTTCACAACAGAACATAGATCAACGATGACTTGGCCGGATTGGATTTGATGGATCTTGGGTGAAGTCAGCTACAACAAAGCATGACATTATAAGCTGGAGCGATGGAAATACGTACGGTCTTCGCTTCGATAGGCTTAATAGTCGCCATAGATGGGCCAGACTAGGAAACACCTCGGTCCCTGAGAGTGTCTGAATGCCGCATGTGTCGAGTGGTGGATGAATACTTGGCCTGCAGGCAATTTGGTGTGGACGGGAGATAGCGGAGAGGTAGGTAGTAGGCAAGTAGGTACGGAGTGAGGGCTGGCTGCTTAATGAGGCAGCAGCTGGCCAAGTCTGAAATTAACTTCTTCTGAGAGGCGGTTGAGAGTAGGCCACTTTTAGCTTAAGTATCTTTATTAATTCTATCACCTTCCTCGGGTGCTATCTTTGCCTTACGTAGAATCTCAGACCATCAATGAGTTTGGCGCGTCTAGCAGCCCATTTACGCGTAGATACCTAAAGGTAAGCTACAGCCTACAGGCTACAGTGGAGGCAGCTGTCCCCTAAGCTGACTGCCGAGTGCTACCTATGGCTGGCTGGTGCTGTGGCTCAGTCAATCAATGACCGGGCATGTCGGGTGGCTCGGGCAGAACTCGGGCCTTGCCATGTTAGGTCACCTTACCTGTGTTAAAAGCCAACTAAACTAACCAGGACCTCATATAGGTAGGTATAAGAGTTCTATGTCTTGTTACAGAATGCCAGAGCGGGGTAAAGGTTTATAGGTAGTTCTTGCTTTAGATTAGGTATTTCTCGTTTTCCTAGGTTTCACGCAAGCTGCTGTTACGATTGTTAGCACAGACGTGCTACTGTAACATTGATGTTGAGCTGGTCTACTGGCATCGACTACAGTACCTAGGAGATTTCTATCCTCTTGGCCTGGAGTAGATGGTGTTCCGAGAGAGAGGGCGATCGTAGGATCCGAGGTAGTTGCGAAGCTACGGAACACGAGGTTTGCATGATTCAGGCCACCTACATCTATCCATTCATTGAGGATGCCAGCCTGAAAGGTCTTGTTTGAATGGCGCTGGACTGTTCTACTTGGTCGGTCCGAAATACGCCTAGCGACTATTTTCCCTCAAGTAATGCAAAAAGGATTGGTCTCATCAAAACTACATCTGTGCGGCTTGGGTGTAGTCAGAGGAGCTGTAATCTGGCAATGATTTTCTTAAAGGAACGGCAAGTGATGCATGCTGGTTTTAATTCGAACAGGATAACTTGTGACATTAACAGCTTTGGTATGTGTCAAGCTGCCGCTCTATGCCAGGCTCTGCGCTGTGTATTTCTGTGTGCATCGATATGTATTACAGTATTTAACACTGTGTTAACCATTAATACCTATACTTCGTAGAAGGTAGACACAGCTTCATGCAGTACCTGCCCATGTGCTCAATATGGCGTCTAATAATTCAGCCCGGGATAGTGAAAATACCACCTAATAGTGACGAGTTCTCACAAGGGTCAATTATTATCATGACGCGGTTATCGAAGCTGGAGGATAGTGTACACCTGACCGTAATTCTGGTCGGATACTGCCCAGATAAGCATGCATCACGCAAACGCAAAGTGACCCTTGCATGACGTGATTGGTTATGGATCTACAATCTCTATCTCGAAATGCTCAGCACATGTGTGTAGACTGATCGCTATCTATTGACTGAGTCCTGTAAAGTATGTGGGCAGCTATCTCGTCTTTGTCACACTGCTATCTATCTACATCTGTATATAGAAGGGTGCCGTCATGCTTTAGTACTATGGCAGTGCAATTAAAGTGCAGCCATCTTGGAGAGCTTTGGTAGAAATTCTCGTGTTCTACCCCCCAGCTCGTGCGTATGGAAGGTTACATCGCATTCAGATGAACAAACAAGCTCACTCGCGCACAGCATCATGAGTCCAGCGGAGTCTACTGTACTGTACGCTGTTTCTTGACTCAAAAGCCGGGAGAAAAGTCTTATCGCGTTATGCGGTGTAACTTTACACAACTTGTCCATACCTAGGTACCTATAGCTGCGGTCATACTGATAATAAGAGGTGGTTTTATGACACGGCATGAGCCGTATAGGTTTCGGTATTAGTTGGTTTTAGTACCCGGCGTACTATGATACCACTTCTCGCCCAAGCTCAATCGTTAAGCGATGACAAGAGAAGAAATGTGAGTGTTATCATAACGAAACTTTTTTGCCGACTTCATTATAACATATCTATATCTATAATATCTGGCCATACAACTTCTTAACGATATAATGTAAGGATATAATAAGACAGTGGACGCTGAGCCTTGTGTTATTAGAACAAAACAGCCGAGACAGCCTAATGGCTCGCATGGCAGAAACATACCTACTAACGATATTAATCGCGACTCATGCTTGTCAGAGATTTATTATTCCATCTTGAGATACGTATAGGTATCTTTCTCTAACAAGAAGTTGTGTTCCCATACCAGTACCCTGTTCCTTGTAATATACGGTACTTTGATGCGATTGACATTGCAATCACCCTAGACAAAAAAGCAGCAAGAATGGCATTTTTCTATGCATATCTCTGGTGTTGTTGAGATTTAGATGTAACTCACAGTGTACACGTCATAAGCTCTACTTCGTGATTCTAGTGGGACGGCCGGCGAGTCCCGCCAAAGATGCATACTAAGTACCTGAATTCAAGCTAAAATAGTGCAGGTACTGTACCTCGTGCGTGCCGACGATCTTGATTGCAGGGGCATGGCCAGTAGTGCATGTAGCTAGCGGAGCTTTTGAAGCTGAGCCACCTAAATCGCAGGGAGAGATACAGTGGAATGGTGGCCTGCAAGTTGCAGGCAGGGCACCTAGATGTAGGTACAGTATGTGCGTTAGGGCATGCGCTAGAGAATTGGCGGCTACGATAGCTCTTTGTACGGGCGCCAAAAGGTACATTACGACGAAGAAAAAAAAAACATACACACACAGAGAACCGTCCAGCCCCCTCCCCAATCTCGACCGGACGAACACATTACGATTGGAGGAGTCGGGCTTCTTTGCTCTCAGGTAGCTATCCTCACACTCTCTTCCTACTGCTCTCTCGTCCAAGGCCGATCCGGAACACCGCGTCCCGGACACCACGCTCGTTTTAGACTGGGTATCTGGCTATTGTTTTCTTTTCTCTCATTTCTGCTCTGCCTCATCAGCGGTTCGTCAAAGGCGAGACGAAGCCAAGAACTGCCGCGTGTCGGGTAATCAATTAGTACGTACTTGGTGTAGCGTCCACCACCTCCTGTACAGTACAGTCTCAACCAACACCCCGACCAACGGCCCCCAGTCACTCTTGGCTTGCACATGGAAGAGCCCCGGAGTCGTCATTGCACAACCCCTATACCGCGCCTCTCGAGACCTGTGCCGCCGCCGCCGCCGTCGCCGCCGACCAGTGACAGCGTAGCACGAGCTTCCCCAAGTCTTGCTTGAATCACGGTCCTTTTGAGCGACGTACCACGCCGGCGCATCCTCCTACGCCTCACGTCCACTAACGCCCTCGACCATTCACGGCTCGGCGACGCTTGCACTCCCGCCCGCTCGCGAGAGCTTCTTTCTCCTCGATGCAGAGGCGCTCGTCCGGGTCGTCCGAAGACAGCGCCACAGCTCCTGTCAAGGCCTCCCGCTCTCGCGACCATGCCACGCCCAAGACGGTAGCCTCTGCCACTCGCCGCCCTCACGACTCTCCTCCGCCGACCTCTGCTACTCGAAACCGCATCTCGAACGGCCAATTGAACTGGCAACAATCTCAGGTGCGGAATGGCGCCAGCGAAAGTGAGCCGCCGGCATCTCCTGGTGCTGCCAAGACCTCCGGCGACATTAACTCCGATCACGACAAGCCACCGGCATGCAAGCTCAGGAGCCGTCAGTTTCAACCCAAGAGTCCCTGGGCCATCTCGCTGTGGACTCTCGTCATAAGTATTGTCGGCATTGCGCTGCTGATATCTATCGTATATTCCTCGGCCAACCTCCAATGCGATCGCAAGGGCTGTCGCATGTCCTGGATGAGTCCCTCGTTCACCCACTTTTCGGATTTCGATACCGAACATACCAGATTCGCCAGTAAATACTCTCTGTATTTGTATCGTGAGCAGGGGATAGACAACCGGCCCAAGGTATGCGATGCGACACCTCCTTTGAGAGGCATCTTCCCCTTGCTGACACGCAAAACCATTAGGTCAGGGGTATTCCAGTATTGTTTATACCAGGTAATGCAGGTAGTTATAAACAAGTCCGGTCTATTGCGTCTGAGTCGGCCCGTTATTTTCATGAAGCTCTCCATTCCGATGTAGTCGCGGCAAAATCAGGGGTCAAAGCTCTCGATTTTTTCACCGTCGATTTCAACGAAGACTTCACGGCTTTCCACGGTCAAACGATGCTTGACCAGGCTGAATACGTCAACGAGGCAATTAGATATATCCTCTCCCTCTATCTCGATCCGCAGAAATCAGAACGAGATCCCAATCTTCCCGATCCTTCGTCAGTCATCATTCTAGGCCATTCGATGGGTGGCATTGTTGCCCGTGCTGCATTTGTTATGCCGAATTTCCAAGCTCATTCGATCAACACTATTCTCACCATGTCTGCTCCACATGCGAGAGCGCCAGTGACCTTCGATCCGCTGATAGTGCAGATCTACCAAGACATTAATGACCACTGGCGACGTTCCTATTCCGCAAAGTCGGCCGTGGAAAACAGTCTCTCCCAGGTCACTCTCGTATCCATTGCAGGTGGAGGGCTAGATACTGTGGTGCCGTCAGATTATGCAAGTCTCGAGTCAATTGTGCCGGAAACGCATGGCTTTACAGTCTTCACATCGACAATTCCGACTGTGTGGACAAGCATGGATCACCAGGCGATTACATGGTGCGATCAGTTTCGAAAAGTCATCGTGAAAGCTCTGTACGACGTTGTTGATAGTCGTGACAAATCACAGACCAAAGCACGTGCGGAACGAATTCAACAACTCAAAAAGCGACTCTTGACTGGACTGGAACCGAGTGCCGAGGTGGCTTTGAATCAGACACCCTTGACCACTCTGTTAACCGTAGGAGACGACTCTGACGCCATCGATACTCGGGAACGATTCGTCCTTCGTGGGCTTGGAACGAGCCGGGAACCAAGCGTTCATCTGCTTCCCATTCAATCGAGCGAGATTCCCAGTAGTGGGAGGTTCACTCTCCTCTCGAACCGTGAGCTTGACCATCCTGGTGAGAATGCAAGGCTTGAAGTTCTACTTTGTAGCCTTTACCCCTTGCAGACAGGCCAAGCGAATATGCCATTCTTAGCAGATATAGATCTGTCTGGAGGTAGCATTACGTCGACTCGCCTTGCATGTAAAAGTGCTGCACAGGATGCTGTGGCGTTGCCAGCATCTACACGTGCTACAAAAGCCCCTTTTTTCTTGGAAGGCGAGCAACAAATTCCACCTTTTGCCTATCTTCAATACGACGCTGAAAGTATTCGGGATTATCAGTATGTTGCCATTGTAGACAACTCAGAAGCTCCGACTCCAGACTGGATTATTGCTGAGTTCAGCAATACTGTTGATTCCCACCTAACGCAAACCATCAGCATTGGGCGACTTGTCACTTCTGGCTTACGATTTGAACTTCCCTCAGACAGGCCGATGGTCGTCGATGTGCAGATACCCTCCATTCAGAGCAGCTTGTTGGCGTACCATATGGAGGTGAAAGAGGAAACAAGCGGCGGACAAAAAGAACTATTCCGGCCGCTGGTAAGACAATATCTGACTAAACCTTACGAATCAAAGTATTTCGTAGATGCTACGGAAGTTGATATTAGCCTTCATGGTGTTTCGCCATTCGTCCCTCCACCACTGGATGCCAACCAAAATGACAATGGCTTGGGTATACAGCTATGGACTGATCCCACTCGAAAATCTAGCATCTCAATCAAGCTTACAGTGGATCCAATTGGCAGTCTGGGGAAGCTGTATATGCGATATCGTACTGTTTTTGCATCCTTCCCACAACTTGTGGTAGGGTTGGTCTTGCGGAAACAATTCCGAATTTACGACAACACCGGCACATTTATATCTTTTCCCGAGAGCCTAGGGAGTTGCCTCAGGCGATCCTTGCCAATGCTACTCTTGTCAATGACTTTCTTATCATTATCGATTGGTCAGTCGGGGTCCATAGACGACGGAGCCATCTGGCCATGGTTTAGCAGTACCTCTACCATCGACTTGGCACAGAATGGCCTGTTGGTAGGAACAACAGACCCTTTCTTCTGGTTCCTCATCCCAATGATTGGTATCGTATGTGTCGGTGTATGTGTTGTACTTCACTACATAGCCCTTGTTGCGATTACGCTGTTGAGTTTTCTGTACGGTTGGGCGTTCGGTGCCAAGTCACCAAGCGAAGAGAAAAAGAACGCGTCGGCTTTTAAATCGTCTCAAACCCCAGACTTTACGCAGTACTCACCACGAAGACGGCTACTTACCACCAGTGTCATGCTATTCCTCGTCTCAACAGTTATTCCTTACCAGTCCGCATATGTAATCGCTTGCCTCGTACAGCTCTTCACCAACATCCGAGCACATTATGTTGCTCGAGGAAATCCTTGCCCCGCACACACCAATTTCAGGAACTATGTACATACTATATTCCTTTTGATGGTATGGAATCTACCTATCAATCTGCCGACCTCGGTTGTTTGGGTACGAAACTTGGCCATACGTTGGTTCACGCCATTCTCTTCCCATCGCAATGTGTTATCGATTGTACCTTTCATCCTCCTTGTAGAAACGCTCTCGGCTGGTAGGATGATCCCCCCTGTCACAAGTCGACTTCGACACCTCACGAATGTTCTATTCTTCGCCACGGCCGTGTATGCGGCTGTCTACGGTGTATCGTACGCTTATGTGCTACATTATTTGGTCAACCTGATTGTGGCATGGCTTGTCGCTATTCATTCCACAGCTGATTCGTGGGCTTTTGTTGGTATCAAATCACTTTTTTCGGAGGAAACCTCAAACGGAAGCGTCCGGAAGCAAAGCAAGAAGCCATGAGTAAAAAGTAAAAACTGGCTCTTCTATATCTGGCAGGCACCAAAGACCGGGCTGAAAATCCCAAACTGAGATTTCATCCGAGGTTTCCATCTGCATCATTAGCCTTCTCTTTCAAGAGAAGCAACAGTTCTTCCATCCTCGGATGTGACTGGGGTTGATACGATGTCTCATGAATGCTGGTGGATTAGACGATTTTCCTCTTTTCCCACATTCAACGACTACCATCCACCATTTGATTCCAAATTCACATTCGTGCGAGGCATTTTGTGCAATTTTCGTTTTGTTTTATCAGCATCGCAATAAACATGGAACCGGCGTTTACATTGGGTGGTGAGGCGAACTACCTGGCTAGAGATGGAACTGGATGGGCTATCATGTTGCGTGAATTTTTCTTCTTATTAATCTTTAATGTCATTCAGCAATCCGATCCAGCCCAACTAAGCAACCTGGCATAGCCGCCGGTTAGTGTGATGGAGCTAGATGCTCGTCCATACATCGATTTCAGCACTGCGGTCCTCTTAGTTGGCAGCTGATACAAAGGCTAGAACACGATTGTAGGGTCTGCTTCAAGATGTATGTGCTATGGCTCGCAGTCGGGCTCTGAGGATCAACTTGGGCTACTGTGAGGGAGATGTTTCCAGTAACATCGAGCAACGGTTTAGGAATTTTGCTCAGAGGGAAGATAGGAGGGAGGGGGATTCGGGCATCGGCGTAAGCGGGCGCGCAACGAACGAATGGAGTGAACATGGCTTCACTTGACTTCACTAGGTTAGGATAGTAATAGCGTGCGCGATGAGGCCAAATGCAAATACAATGCACATGAAAATATCGAAATGGAAGAAAGTGAACAACTAGATGAACATCTAGGTGCTCGTTAAGTAGTTTTTCCCGCTGCTTTTTTGCTGCTGTAATCGAAATTTGTGCTGCTGAAGGCGTCCTTATACAACTATATCCTATTCCGCAAGACTATCCCGTTGATTGGCGTTTCGGTTCCGAAATCTCCTAGTGAGGTAAAAGGATAGGTATTACTAAGTTAGTTAACAGCCGCTTAATCTCACGGTCATACTTGCACTTGTGGAACTCACGTTAGCATCTCGTCCCAATCATGATTACGTTGGTATCGAAATAGCATGTAGAGAAGATAGTGAATGGGGATAGAATAGCCAGCTACGTAGGTAAGTAAGTAAGTAAGTAAGTAAGTAAGTAAGTAGGTAGGTAGGTAGGTTAGCTGACTGTTCCTTAACCCGCCCGGGCTAACTAACCCGGAGTCCTACACCGCACTTATCGGCAACGGGATTAAGGGAGCGGGTTGGAACTTAGCGCCATGCGGCCTGCTTATAGGTTATTTATATCCGGGGATATGCAGCATCCCTTACTTAGGTAAGGTAGGTAAGTAGGTATGTATGTATGTAGGTAGGTACGATTAGACTCCGATGCGAAACGGCATAAGAAATTCCTGTGCTGCCCTGGTAACATGATTGATAAGCACCTTAACCCGGTCCGCGAAGCTTATTCCGTTCCTTGGATAGGCTGGACATCTGGATGAGAGGAGGATGGGAAGGAGTATAAAGTCTGGTGCTTCCCTTTGTTTTGATGAGAGGGGGAATTCTAGGATACATCAGCTTCATCTTAACTCATCCTTATTGAGAGCCGGCTGCGACCTCCGAATCACTGTCACTCTATCATCGCTTCGTCTTAAGACTTAAGACTTCGCTACCTATATCTTCAATTGTTTAGATATACTTAGTTACTCGCCTTTATTCACCATGTCCAACGCCTCGCTCAAGCCCATCACAGTCTGGGGCCACGCCATCGGCCCCAACCCGCTGAAAGTGCGGATGATCCTCGAGGAGCTGGGGCTGCCGTACGAGTACAAGATCGTGGACTTCACCGACATGAAGAAGGAGCCGTACCTAACCCTCAACCCCAACGGTCGTGTCCCGGCTATCGAGGACCCGAACACGGGCCTCACGCTCTGGGAGTCTGGGCCCATTGTCGAGTACCTTGTCGAGCAGTACGATAAGGATCACAAGATCTCTTATGATAGCTTCACCGAGAAGTATCAGATTAAGCAGTGGATTGGATACCAGATCTCCGGTAAGGATCTCCGCTTTCCATTCCGAATTGAGTTAGGGAGGCTAGGAGTAGTCGATGCTAATGTATACGAAATATCAGGCCAGGGGCCGTACTACGGTCAAGGCGTCTGGTTCGCCTTATTCCATCACGAGAAGGTGCCCTCGGCCGTCGAGCGCTATCTCAAGGAAGCTGAGCGCGTGCGCTCTGTTCTCGACCTGCATCTCTCGCGTCGGGCGGGCGAGAAGCAGGGTGCCAGGGTTGCTGAGAAGGATGTCTGGCTTGTTGGCGACAAGATCACTGTGGCGGATCTCAGCTGGTTTATCTGGGAGCAGATTATCCAGTTCCTGCAGGGGAGACTTGGTGTTTCGATTGAAGAGGTGAGGGATCATTTCCATTCCTTTCGTGAATTACTTACCTTTCGCCCTTTTCCTGTGATTTAGCGTTGAAGATGTCTTTGCGGTGGGTTTTTTTCTTCATTCCGCTGACTCTGAACAGGGCAAATACCCTCACTACGAGGCCTGGTACAAGAAGATCGAAGAGCGACCTAGTGCGCAACAGGCCATCCACAGCAGGAATGAGGGCTTGAAGAATGTGCAGCTTCCTGCTCAGACGGAGCAGGCGACGGAATAAATCGTTCCAGTTTGCGATGGATTTGATTGGGATAGCGAAAATGGCGAAAAACAAAAGAAATGTATATCTTGGCTTGGCTCCTTACCGAATAGGGGGAGAGGGACGCGGAGGCCTCAGAAAGAGTCGTCCGTATTGTACATAGATGGAATAAGACCGTTAACTGACATATAGGTGTGTCTCGACTGTGTCTCGGGCTACTCCATGGATCATTGCATGTCTTTGAAATGCCACGCTTTGAAATATCTTGAGCGACAAGAATTAGTCATCAGTGGTAGTTGGAATGAACCGAACTTGGCTAGATGGCTCTGATGAATCTTCTTCCTTGCTTATCTCAGAGGAAAGAGCCTCAAGTAGAATCCGAATGCTCGGTACACTTGACCCACGAGTCAGTCTGTCTTTCAATATCCGAGAAAGTTCGGCCTGGGAACTAAATGAGGAATGCGGCTGGGAAAGCCTTCTCCGTATTCGTAAAGACAACACGGCAACACATCTCTTAGTATTGAGTAGGTCTTACCCGAGAGCGCGGATGTGACGGGCTCTGGCTGGCCAAATATGTGAGAATATAGAATGTGACCAGAACTGTGACAATGTGCTTCGAGTTTTGCTAATTGCGCTAATGCCGACAAGATCACATCACATGCTGACAGACACTCTGGGACCAATCTCTTGAGACCCAAGGTTCTTGAACCGTTAGTCGGTGCGACTTGGTGAGGTCAAGATAGCCCTGGTTTGGTTAGGAGGAAGCAATTCGGCTGCCCGAACAGCTCTTCACACAAAATTGACCAAAACCTAGTAGAGATGTGAGATTAGTCTTTTTGGACGCATTCAAGGAGTATTTATTCATTGGTAGCGATCGGACATACAAACACCAGAAACCAGCAGTATAGGTTATGCGATCTCTCAACAGTCGCATTGATACCTAGGAGGTTATGTAAGTGCGCACTGGAGAAAGGCCTTGTTACCACGATGACATCATTTGTGTGACTGGATACACTCTTGTTGTAACCCACCATCCCATCGCTCTGTCACTATTGAAACTTAGTCTTACTTGGCTACTACTCAAAGCAGTGAAATACCGCGAAAGGTCGATGGCTCTATCCGTACCGGTTCGATAACTTTGCTTTTCGTCAGTTGATGGGGTATTCGTGAAACAGCTTGCGCAAGGCCCATCAATGCGCCCAGTCCATCTATGCAAAAAAGCACTCACTCATGTCACACCGAGATGTCTCGGAACTATGATTGCGTGCATAAATGTTTTGCCTACCCGAGTGGCTTGGGTTAAAACTGCCAAATGGAGATCAACACTGCAGCCCGTCTGCTTTCTTTCATTTGTGGCTGGGAGGTAACGGCTTGACTTGCTGTCCATCCCATGTATGGCGTCTGGGGAGCTTCGAGCTAGGTATTACATCTCTCCTGCGAAGTGCATACTACCTTGCTCCGATATGGAACTAGAGGGTTGTCTGACAGGCTGAGGTATGGTGATACTCATATTAATGAATGGAAATCGTGGCGCCGGTGCTTGGTCTATGGTGTCAGAGACAAACCAGCTGATGGCCAATAGAGTGTCACACGTTGGAAACCAATATCCCCAAATGGAACCTTAAAACTGCTGTTGGGACAAACCCGACAGCTAGCACCGGATTAAAGGTGCTTAGAAATGGACCGGCTCAATACGCCTACCCGGGTCTGGATAGTCTCCGCTGCAAGCCTCTACTAACAGAGCCTGACCCCTGACACCACCAAGTCGTGGTCAGCCTACTAAGTAGCAATCTGCCATTCGTCGGCGCCTTCTTTGTTCCTTGGCTGTTGGTTGGCGAGCCTTGTGATACTTATTTTTATTTGCTTTTCATCGATCCCCCTCTCTGCTTACAGAAGTAATAAGTTGCAGATGAACTGTAGTCCCCAATCGCCGTAATCTATAAAGCCCATCAACAGCCGGCTAGATGGAAAGGATACGGTCTAACTGATTCACAAACTATCAGCGTACCGCTACTGATATATATCAATAACACATTACCATTGTCATTGATTCCCCGGCGCGATGGCGCCCCACAGCCTACAAGATGAAGGTCCTGTCGACCTAGAGCAGACACTAGGCGAAACTGAAGTCCGGCCGCCATCTCCACCCCCTATGTCAGCGGAACCTCCGCGGTTACTTGTCATCGGGGCAGGATCCCGTGGCCGAACATATGCTAGATGCTCTCTCCAGTCGAGCAATGGCGTGATCGCCGCTATTGCTGAGCCTGACGACTACAAGCGCCAAGATTTCGGGGGCAAGTTCATATGGGGTAAGACGACGCCGCCAGAAGGGTCAAGCTTCAGGGGCTGGAAAGAATTTGTTGCGTGGGAAACGGATCGCCGCAAGCGACAGGAAGCGGGCGAGGCCGTTCCCCAAGGAGTGGACGCCGCATTCATCTGCGTGCTAGATGAGATGCACCATGACGTGATCATGGCCCTCGCACCACTTGGGCTTCACATCATGTGTGAGAAGCCACTCGCCACTACGCTCGAGGACTGCACTAGTATATACCGCACACTGGCGCCGCTGCAGACGGATAAGGTCTTCTCCATTGGGCATGTGATGCGCTATTCACCTCATAACATGATGCTGCGAAAGCTATTGCTTGAAGATAATGTTATCGGCGACATTCTCAGCGTGCACCATACAGAACCGGTGGGATTCTGGCACTTCTCGCATAGTTATGTTCGTGGGAACTGGCGAAAGGAATCTGTCACGGCGCCGTCACTTCTCACTAAAAGCTGTCATGACATTGACATCCTCTTGTGGCTCATGTGCTCCCCTGCACCCGGGTCGCATGCGCCTGAACATCTACCCTCATCTGTCACGTCCACTGGCTCGCTGCAATTCTTCAGGAAGAGCAGAAAACCTAAGGCAGCAGGCGATGCGACCAATTGCCTCAACTGTCCCGCAGAACCGGACTGCTTATATTCTAGCAAAAAGGTTTACATCAGCCCAAAACACCAGGGTATTGAGACAGGTAACACTAGGTGGCCCATCAGCGTCGTGCTGCCGGACATAGAGAGTTTCGGCGGCGACATCGACAAGGCGAAGACCGCCATGCTTACCAAACTCGCCGAAGATTACGACAGCTCGACGCCACAGGGAGTGATAGACGGTAGGAACTGGTTTGGCCGATGCGTGTTCGAGTCGGACAACGACGTGTGCGACGAACAGGTCGTAGTAATGACCTGGGAAGACGACCCATTGCCCAATTCGAGCGCGATACGAGGCGCCAAGCAGGCGACGTTCCACATGATCGCGCAGACCAAGAGGCAGTGTCAGCGGTATACCCACCTCTACGGCACGGAGGGCGAGATCTACGCGGACTCGAAAACCATCACCATCGAGGACTTCCGCACGGGTGAGACAAAGACGTATCAGCCGAAACTAGAAAGTCTCGGACACGGCGGCGGGGACCACGGACTCGCGAGGCAGTTCGTCCTTGCTGTCGATAGGGTTAAGAATGGCGGGTGGAAGGCGGGAGACGCACAGAAAGAGTTCATCGGATGTAGTCTGGAGGAGATCATCCGGAGCCATGCTATGGTGTTTGCTGCCGAGGAGGCCAGGAGGGCCGGGAAGACTGTTGATTGGAAGGCTTGGTGGGACGCGAATGTTGGATCCATGTGATGTAATGTACGGAGTAATGTAGGTAAGCTTTGTTTTTTCGGCTCCTCCCGTTGCGGAAATACACGTTTGCTTGTGGCGTGTTGACGATCAATGTCCTACTGCGTCCCGGTAACCATGGTAGTATACCGGTATTCAGTATGTGCATTTTTGTCATGGTCTCGTGTCGGATGCCCTGCCGCGTATTGATCTAAGGGGCAGCTGAGTTTCTACTGCCCAGATCCTGGCTCTTTATATTTAGTGCCTTGCATGCACGGTACTGAAATTTCCCCAGCTGTCACGTATTTGGCGTATACGCTTCCATGTGGCGTAAGCTCAGCCGAGGGAATTGGGCTGTTGCGATAATTATTTTGGTCATGAACCCCCTGAAATCCCCCGAGAACTTACGTGTAACTCGAAGACTGCGCCGCTTCGCAATTCCTATTCTGGTCAACTTCCTACCTAACTTAGTAATATCTCGTTCAATTTCTAAAGCCAATAGCATTAGGTGGCTCGTTATATCATCAAAGTCAATTGCTAGCATCTTTTAAAAAAAAGAATAAAAGCGATGACGTAGTCAGCTATTCATGTCGGTGAAAATTCCTTTGCAAAACCCACGCTTAATCGCTGTAGTATCTACACTTACGGAGGAAGCGGCTGCCTGTGCCGAGTATACACTTACATAGCTAATGCCACAGACCCTATTCGAGGGTTGACGACTTCGTTGATTCGTGCACATGTGAACGTACGGCCTGATATCGGTGTGAACTCGGTGCTTGTCAACAGCGAAACGCCACTCCGGAAACTCCGGTGTTCCGTTCTCCGGTCCGGCATCGTGACGTCTAGACTTACACTTAGGTAGCTAGGACGACTAACCCGCTTCATACTAGTTTACGAGCCTCTAAGATTTCAAGTCTTTCAGCCAGACGGGCAGTCAACCCGCCAGATTCTAGAACTCGGCGCTTTCGATAATCCGCGGCGAATACTAAGTAGATATCGCAACGAAAGTCAGATGCTACTTACTCCTAGCTCCGGCGATGGGAATGGAGGATTCGCTAACCCTGCATATCATCTACACCACTATAAGTAGGTCCATGGCCAAGATTGTTTTTAGCTTGAAACAATCTCAACCTTCCCACTTGGGAAGCTCAAGCTGCGGAATAGGCATAGTGGATCGTCATCTGCCCGCTACGACACATGTGAAAGTGCACATGGTTAATTATATAAAGGATCGTCGTCGGCCAAGATATCGACAAAAATATCACGATCCTCACATTCGCACTAAGTGTCCTTGTTTGCGCTTGAGAGAAAAAAAGTGAATATGAAGTCTGCCCTCGCACTTCCCGCTTTCGCGTCCCTGGCGGCGGCCCAGGCTGTGACGACCCTCTGCGACCAGTACGGCTACTACTCGGCCAACGGCTACGGCGTCAACAACAATGCGTGGGGACAAGCTTCCGGCACGGGCAGCCAGTGCACGTACGTCGATGAGCTTCTGAACCCGGGTCTGCAGTGGCATGCTACGTGGTCCTGGTCCGGCAACGACAACGACGTTAAGGGATACCCTTACTCCGGCCTTCAGATTTCCAACAAGAAGCTCGTCAGCAATATCGGTAGCATGCCTACTAAGGCCGAGTGGAGGTATCTGGGCGACAATATCCGCGCCGATATCGCGTATGACTTGTTCACGTCTGCGGATCCCAACCACGATACTAGCAGTGGTGATTACGAGCTTATGGTCTGGTAAGAACCCTATCCGTCGCTCAGACGCGGCTACGAAGATCGATTTGGGATAGTGAGCGCTTACAGAGATTATCAGGATTGGTCGAGAAGGTGGTGTCCAGCCCATTGGTAGCTCGACGGGAACCGTCACCGTCGGAGGAGAAAGCTGGGATCTGTGGATTGGGTATAACGGGCCTATGCTGGTGTACAGCTTCGTCGCTCCGTCGGATATCGCTACCTGGGAGTCGGATATCAAGCCCTTCTACCAATACATCACTGACAACAAGGGCTTCCCGGCCTCTTCGCAGTACCTCATCAGTATGTCTTCCTCGTCTCTTTTTTTTGGCATCTTCTTCGAGATTGGATTTAGGTGGGAAACATACTAACTGTCGTCTTTAGCCTACCAATTCGGATCTGAGGCGTTCACTGGTAGCAATGCTGAGTTTGACGTTTGGTATTGGTATGCCGAGATCAACTAAAGTACCCGGCAGCCGGGGGTATGGTTATTCTCAAAAGCCAAGAGTTTAAAGTTCGAGATTATCTGTTATGCTTATTCAATATCATTGGCGATTCTCCAGCCTCTACTTAGCGATAAATGACTGGACGGTGCGCGTATACGGACAATCTGTGGTTCATCCTGAACACATGGTACGAAGGCGTCTGCTGACTTATTGAAGGGCTGTTTAAACAACGGCCAGGTAACCCGCATCGCCACTTGCGTCCTTGATCTAACAGCTATGTGCGGCACCATTTGCAAAGAGCCTAGCTGAGGCATGAGCTTTGATGTCGCTCCTGCTAATCATGATAATTTGGGGATGTATTTTGGAGTGCCATAATCACGTGTAGACCCTCGTAGAGACACTGAAAATAAATAATGCACGTCTCGGTTCGCATCGCAACCATGCGGTCACTGACTTTGAGAACTGTCTCAACCCTAGCTCAATACGTGTAATATACCCCTAGCATACTCATTTTCCGGCTCGATTCCCATGACAGTAGTGACGTCCTGCGAATAATAATCATGATAAATATAGCGTATTGAGAGCTTTCTCACAACATTTGATAGGGGATACTGGCCTTCAAGTTCACACCAACTGCCATCACGTTGATCTCAACCATTCCCGACCCCATCGGCACATCTCCGTGTGATGCTTCGCACCACATCAGACTCAACAGAGGTCTAATATTTTCTAGGTAAAGATAGATTTGAGCTTTGTTCGTATATAGGGATTGAACGGTAGTTGTTAATGGCTGTTTGTTCTCCACGCCTCAACCTTTCCCATCTCCTTTATCTTCCGGCTACAGTGTCCCTCAAATAGCTCGATATCTTTGCAGTTTAACTGCGTAGATTAATAAGTTGTTTCCTTATTGCCTCAAACACTTCACCTATGCGTTTTGAGCTCATGAGAATTATATGAAAACTGAAATCTTCCGGGAGGCTAGCCTTGGCCTGCTTTTTTTCTTTCTTTAACTTTTACGCACATTTGGTATTAAAATTTACAAGTTACTTTGCCTGGCTTTTTATTAAGCTTAAAATTAATTTATAAAATCATTTTTTCCTAATTAAAAACTGTATTTTATTAATTTTATCCGCAGGCATAATATTTTAAAGTTCTGGCATGCTATTCGAAAGTACTAAGCTGACCTACCGGCTTACGGCCCACCCCCTCACGGACCACCTAAAAATTTAAAAAACTAAAATATTAAACCCTTGTTATAAAAGTGGATAAAATAGCTAAAATAAATTAGTTTAAAAATTTAAATTTAGCTTTATTTTACTTTATTTATAAAAAATGAAAAAAAAAAATAAGTATTTTTTTTAATTAATTATAATATTTTAAAGTAAAAAATATAAATTTTTTAAAATTAACGTTTAAAAATTATTATAAAAGTGAGAAAAATAGCTAAAAATAGCTAGTTTAAAAAAATAAAAAAAATTATATATATAATAATTTTAAGTTTTTATTTAAACTTAAAGTTTATAACTTTTTTGCGTTAATAATTTTATATATAAATTATTAATAAATTTGTTAATACTGTGATTAATTTTTGCTTATGCTATATATTTAACAGTTTTTTACTACTAAATAAAAGTAAGGTATAATTTTAATATTTTTTATTTAAAATATTTTTAATAAAATATAAATTTATATAATTTTTATATATTTATATTATTTTATTTAAATTTTTTATTATTTTTTAAAGTGGTTTTTTTTATGTTTTAAAAACTATATTTTATATAGTAAAATATACAGTATAAAAAACTATATAAAAATGCTAACAAATAACTTGAAAATTTTAATGTAATAATAATATAAAAAAATTAATATTTGATTAAAAAAATATTTAAAATATAAAGTTTTAATATTTAAAAACTTTATATAAAATATTATATAAAAATAATTTTATTTTATTTATACCTTATTTTTTGTTACGAATTAACAGCGGGCGACCTGTTAAAAAGCTAAAGGTGACCAAAAAAGCTTAATAAAGGGCACGGGGCTAACTTGAGAAAAAAGCTATAAATATAAGCGTGGTTACGTAATATACGGCTTTGTAAAGCATAATAAAGCAAAGTGCTCTAGCTGCTTTATAAAAACATATAAAGCAAAATGTTTTAGCTGCTTTATAAAAGCGTACAAAGCAAAATACTTCCGCTGCTTTGTAAAAACATACAAAATAAAACACCAATAGTAAAAAAAAACAGTTTATATAATAATAAACATTTTTTATATAATTAATTAGTTTTTATTTTACAATTTAATTTAAATATATAGCGATTTTTTAAAACAATTATATAAAAATATTTTTAACGACTTTAGTGTAATTTATTTTAATATTAAAATAATTTTTTTAGTTATTATTTAGCACGATTTTTTACGGAAACTTCGATTATATTATACTTATATAAACTTAAGGTTTGTTACATTTTAAATTGTTATTTAATTAATGTTTAAAACAACTGAAAAAATTACTATAGTTTTAACAAAACAACTAGATTTAACACTTGCAATAGTGTAGCATTTATTTAACCAACTGCAAAAAAAAAATCTAATAATTAAAGCATTAAAACAAGCAGCTTAAAAACTAATTAATTAATATTTTTAAACTTAAGTTTTTTAAGCCGGTTAAGCTAAAAAAGTTTAATAATTTACAAAATTAATTAAAAAAAATTTTAATTTAAGTTAAAATATATTTACAATATTATAAATTAAACTTTATTATAAATGCAAAAAAAATAATAATAATTGCAAAATATTTTATAAATAACGCGTTAAAATAGTTTTAACTTATTATAAACAATTATTTAAAAAATATTAATAAAAATAATTAATAAATTATAATTAATAATATTTTCAACAAATATAAAAAGTTTAAAAAAGCTATAACTAATATATATAAAAACCCCAAAAAAGTTAAATAAATTAAATAAAAACTAATAATTTTAACTTAAACTAAAACAGCACATAAATATATAACAAAGTTTTATAAACAGTATATAAAAATTAAATAAATTAATAATAATATAATAATAACAATTTTTTTAACAAATTTAAAATTAAAGTTTAAAATAAATTATATTAAAATAAAAAAAAAAGCGATTTAAAAAAATTTATTGCAAAAACAATTAAAATTAATAATTGTTTATATAAATAATAACTTTAAAAATTTTAATAAAACTAAAACAATTAAATATTAAATATAAAAAAAAAAAAAGCTTAAAAATTAACGGCAATTAAAATTTATTTAAAATTTATAAAGCTTAATATAATTATTAAAAAGCAAAACTTAAGCAAAATTAAATGTTATAATTGCAATTAAAAAAATATTATGCCAAAAACTATAAAAAGCTTAAAAAATTTAAGCAAATTTTCGCAATAATAATTGCAATATTATAAATTAGCAATTAATAAAACTTAAGTTAACAACGATATATTAAAAATATACCTAGCTATAATACATGCAAAAAAAAAAAAAACAGGTGTATTCGGCATACCCGGCAACAAAGCGATTAAAACGGGTAAAACAAAACAAATATATTTGCAACATAATTAATTGCAATAAATATAATAGCTATACAAAATAAATAAACGTAAAAAATAATAACGATTATAAAAAATTAAAATTAATTAAAAATATTATAAAAATTAATAAAGCATTTGCAATTTTATAAAGCAAAAAATTAGTTAAAAAGCTAAATTAGCTTAAAAGCAATAAATATTTAAAAAAATAAAACTGCATATATTAACAATGCAATTATTAAACCAAATAAAAATAAATAAAAAACGCTGTAGCAAAATTTATATAGCAAAAATATATTTAACGTAAAAAATTAATAAAGTATAAACGCTAAATATAAAAAACAAAAAACGCAAATATAAAAATTTTTAAAGCTATAACTAATTATAAAATATAGCTATTTTTAAAAAATATATAAATATATAACAATATTTTTATCGTAAAAGCCGGAACAAATATTAGTAAAAATTTTAGCGAAACAACACGGCTAATCGCTAAAAAATATTACCACAATAAAATTATATAATATAAAAAGCTAAAAAAGTTGCAATTAAAAAACGGGCAATATAAAAACGTTTTATAAATTAATTGCATAATTTATTAATGTTTAATATATATTTAAAAAATATTTAAATATATATAATTTTTAAAACAAATAAATAGCAATATATTATAGCAATTTTATTATAAAAGCGACATAAAAAAATAGTAATTATTTATTAAAACTAAAACAGGTTTGCAATATTTAAAATAAATTTATAATAACTAACAAAATATATATTATAAATTATAAACTAAAAATAATGCTATAATAACGCGTGCAAAATATATGCTTAAACAAAAGCTTAAAAACAATTTTTATTTATTTATAACCGTTAATAAAAATTTAATTGCGTATAATAACGAAATAATTTTAAAAAAAACTGCAGCACCTTTTTTTAATATTTTAAAACACAAAAAAAAACTTTCGCTTAATATTATAAAAATATTTAGGTATAATATTATTTTAAAAATATTTTAATTATAAAAAAATAATTTTAAAATAAACTAAAAAACTGGCTAACTTTAATAAAATATACCAAAAAAAATTAATTTTTAAAAAATTTTTAATGTAAATATTAAATAATTTTATAAAATAATTTATATAAGTGTACATTATAATTAAAAATTTTAAGCTAATATTTAACAGCAAAATATTATTAAAATATAAAAATTACGGCAATATATTTAGTAAAACATATAATTATTTACTAAAGCACAAAATATAAAACTATTAAATTTTATTTAAAAAAAAGCAGTGTTAAAAAAATTTCTATTATATTATATAAATTAAAAATAGCTATAAAAGCTTAACAAATATATTAAAAAAAATTTAGCAAAAAAATTTATATAGCATTTAACGTTATTAGTACGATTACTAGTGCTATAAATGCTAAAAAAACTTAAAAAAAATAGCAAGTAATAATAAAAACTTTATATAAACTATAAAAATATAAACTTTAAAACAATTAAATTTATAAAGCTATTATTTAAAATTAACAATATAAAAAACAAATTAATGCAAGCAAAATAATTTATAATATTTAATTTATTTAATATATATTATTAAACAAAAATAGCGCTAAATAATAAATAAAAAACGGTATTTAAATATTTAATAATATTATTTAAGTTTATTAACGCATTAGCAATATTTTAAATATAAATTACAAATATAGTACAAAAATTTATCAATATATTTGTAATAATATATTTAAACGATATATGAATATATTTAAAAATATTTAAAAAATATCGAAAATATGTAAAAAAAATGCTTAAAGCGTTGCAAAACGCAAAATTTAAAATAAACTTTAAAAAAGAAAATTTTAAATATAAAAAGTTAATTTTTTTAAATTTACAATAACTTTAAAAAAATATAAATTTAAAATTTTAAAATTTTAACAATAAAAATTAATTTGTATTTAAATCGGCAAATAATATAAAAACATTTGTAAAGTTTACAAATTATATTTAAAAACTTATTAAAAGTTTTAATAAATATATAAAACTTTTTATAAATTTAATAAAAAAAAATTTAACTTTTAAATAAAAAAACAAAAAACAAAATTTTTTTAACAAAATTAAATTTTTAATCGTAAATAATTTAATTTTAAAACTATTTAATTTTAACAAAAAATTTAAAGTAAAAGTTAATATTTGCAAAGCGGCAATAAACGAACAACTAGGTTAACAAAACAACAATAAAAAATTATATCCGGTAGCTTTTTTTTTAAAAAAATTCTTAAAATTAACAACATAATATATGCTGCTAAATAAAAAGTTTATAGCTATTATTTAAACGTTTAAAAAATAAAAACATTATTTATATAAACTAAAAAAACTAGTAATAATATATTTTAATTATAAAAACTTTACAACATTTATAACATTAAAAATATTAAATAAATAATAAATTAAATAAGCAAAGTTTTTTTTGCAATTTAATTTTATTATTGTTTATATTAAAAAAAAAAAAAAAAGTTAAATATTTTTAAAAAAAATAAAACAAAAATTAATAATATTAGCTATAACGCAAATAAATTATAAATTATTTAAATAAAAAATATTAATAATTATTACGGCTAAATATTATTACGATAATATTAATTAATTTAATACGGAAAAATTAAAATATAATAACGCTATAAATTTACTATATTATAAAAATAAAGTATAAATATTACCAAAGTTAAAAAAAAAGCTTGTTAAATTAATTTATAAATATTTACTCGCAAAACATTAAAAAGTGTTTAAAATTACTTAAAAAATTAAAAACTAAACATTTAATAAAAAAAAAATAAAAAATACGATTAAAAAAATATTAACTAAGTGTAATTTATATAAAAAAAGCAAAGCACCGCAATATAAGCTATACAAATTATTATAGCTTAGAAAAATTCTTAATAAAGCTTAAAAATTTATTGCGTTTAATTTTATTATTAAATTATTTAAGTTAAAAAAACTAATAATAAAAATATTATATAACTTAATATTAATTATTATAAAAAAACTTAAAAAATATAAGTATTTTATACTATACTTAAAATTAAATACGGCAAAAAATATAGTTTATATAATAATTCGATATATTTTTAATAAATATAAAATTTTAAAAAAAGTGATTATTAATAAAAAAATAATTATAGCTTTTAAATTTTATTAATTATTAATAAAAGCATTAAAAATTAAGCACCGCATATTTACGGCTTATTATTTATAAATAAATAAACAAATAAAACGATTAAATTAAATTTTAAAGTAATATTTTTATTGCTATTTTAATAAACAGCAAAACAATTAAATTAAACTATTGTTAAAAGCAAAGTATGCGTATAATAGTTTTAATAATAAATTAATAAAAATATTACCATTTAAAATAAATTATAAATTTAACCCGGAAAAATTTAAAACAGCAATTTAAAAAATTTTTGCACCTAATGCAAAAGCACGAGCAAAAAAAATTATCGGCTTATAGCAAAAACTACAAAATAAACTAATATTTTTATAAAACCGCATAAAAACATATTATAATAAATATAAATTATTAAAGCTAACTTTAAAAAAAAAAATAAAGTATATTTTTTAAAGCGCAATATTAAAATTAAGCAATTAAGCGATAAATTTAATTTTAAATAAATTAAACTTTTTAAAATAAAAAAAGTTATTTTAAAAACAAACTATTAATTTAAGCTGCTTAAAAATGCTAAAATATAATTAATATTTTATATTTTTTATTAAAACTAGCACCTAAAAATACCGAATTTTAAACAAAATTAAAAGTTAAATTAAATAAAAATATATATAATATTAAAAAAATATTAAATTTATATTAAAATAAAAAAACTTATAAATATTTAATTAAATAAAAAAAGTATTTATATAAAAAAACTATATAAAAACTTAAAAAAAACTTAAAAAATACAATAAAAATGGTTAATTAATTTTACCGTTAATATCCCGATTAACTATTGCTAAAAAAATAAAATTAACCAAAAAAAAAAGTTAAAAACGCTTTAGTTAATATTAAAAAAATTAATAAAAATAACTAACTAAGCTTATTTTTTTTTTAATTTATATTGCTTTTTTTTTAAACATTTTTGCGCTTTTAATTTGTTTATATTTTAAAAACTATGTTAAGCTATTTTAATATTTTTTTCGTAAAAAAACTCGATTTAACGGTTAAAACAAACAAAACAAGCTAAAAGCTTTTAAATAAAACAATTAATCTTTTAAGCATAACAATTTATTTTTTAAAATTTATTAAAAATTTTTTGTTTACGCATTTATAAACGTTAATATTTAAAAATAATATTATATAAAAAATTTATAAAAACATAGTTTTTATTGCAAAAAAAAAAAATTAGCATTATTGCAATTTTTGCAACAATTAATGCTATTTAACATTTTATAAAAAAAGTTTCTATTAAAACATTTAAAATAAAGCATAATTTTATAACCAAAAGTTTTAATTGCAAAAAAAATAGCTTAACAGCGCTTTGTAAAAGTAAAAAAAGCTAACTTTAAAACCCGACCTGCTATATTAACGACAAATTATAAGCAAAAAAAAAAACGGATTTATTAACCGGGAAATATACTAAATATTTATTGCAAATAATAAATTTAAAAAGTAAAAAAATAATATTATAAACTAATAGCAAGCGATTTGTTAAAAAGCTAAAAATAATTAAAAAAACTTAATAAAAAGTACGAAGCTAACTTAAAAAAAAAGCTACGGGTATAAGCGTGGTTATATAATATATAACTTTATAAAGCATAATAAAGCAAAGTGCTATAGTTGCTTTGTAAAAGCATATAAAACAAAATGTTTTAGCTGCTTTATAAAAACATATAAAGCAAAACACCAATAGTAAAAAAAAAACAGTTTATATAATAATAAACATTTTTTATATAATTAATTAGTTTTTATTTTACAATTTAATTTAAATATATAGCAACTTTTTAAAACAATTATATAAAAATATTTTTAACGATTTTAGTGTGATATATTTTAACGTTAAAATAATTTTTTTAGTTATTACTTAGCACGATTTTTTACGGAAGCTTTGATTATACCACGTTTATACAAACTTAAGGTTTATCACATTTTTATTAAAATAAAATAAAATCTTAAAAATATAGTATTAATGAAAACTTTTTATATAGTTAATAAATTTACTAATATTTTACATATAAAAATATTATAATTATAAAAAAATAAAAAAATAAAATTTATAAATAAATATAAAAATTTCAAATTATTATATATATAATCTTTTTTATTTTTTTATAAATATTTTATAAAATTCCCCGTTTATTTTTTAAACTAGCTATTTTTAGCTATTTTTTCCATTTTTATAATAATTTTTAAACGTTAATTTTAAAAAAATTTATATTTTTTACTTTAAAATATTATAATTAATTAAAAAAAATACCTATTATTTTTTTTTATTTTTTATAAATAAATTAAAAAAAAGCTAAATTTAAATTTTTAAATTAATTTATTTTAGTTATTTTATCCACTTTTATAACAAGGGTTTAATATTTTAGTTTTTTAAATTTTTAGGTGGTCCGTGAAAAGGTGGGCAGTAAGCCGGTAGGTCAGCTTAATCATTTAACCATTATAGAAATTGCTTATATATAAAGCGTAGTGTGGATATATAACAGTTGCTTCGTGATCGATTTACTTGGGCCATTTTGAAACCTATGCTATAGCAAATTCTGCATTATGTTAAACGCCAAATCTCATTTCACATACCGCTTTAACATCATGTTACGAACCAACAACGGGAAAAGACCTAATAAAAAAACCTAGTTTGAAAAGTGGTGCAAAGCGTATCAGACACACGACCTAGGGGGCACCGGTACAACGGTATTTATGTAACGAAACTAGGTCACATAAAAAATCGACGGGATCTTTTTGGTATCCAAAAAATCTATAAAATCTAACAAATCTAAAAATAACACAATAGTTATAAAAAAAAATACGGTTATTTTTTTTGTTTATATAATTTTGCATTTTTTTTTATTTAGTTATTTGTTTAGTTTTTTAGTTATTAACTTAAAATCGCTAAGCATTAATATATTTATTACTTTAACACTTAGTAATATTTTTTGTTGCATAGTAATAAAAGTACGATAAATTTTTTTAACAAATATTTGCTAATTTTTATATTGTTATTTGCAAATTAAAAACCTCCGACAAATTTATTATATTATTATATAATAAATTTATTATATTTTAATAATTTTTTAATTAATAAAAATTAGCATTATTATAAATACCGGTATTAAAAAAGAAAACTAAAAAAAGCATTAAAAAAAATATATATTTTATTAACACTTAAAAACAAATAAAAACAAGCTAAAAATTTTAAACTTTTTTTTAAAAAAAAAAAATTAATTAATTAAATTATAAGCTTAAAAACATAAAATTAAGCTTAAAAAAACAATTAAAAATATAATTATAATATAAATTAAAAGTAGCAGTAAAACAAATTTAAGCAGCAAAAACAAAGTTTAAAAAACTTTAAATAACTTTATAAACAAAAAAAAAAAAACAGCAATATTTAAACTATTTATATTAGCACTGTTAATTTTAAAGCTTATTATACCTGTTTTTTTTTTTTTAGCATTTAAAGTTATTACACCTGTTTTACCGCTGTTTTTTTTATAAATAACTTTAAAAATATTAATTATATTGTTAGCAAATTAAAGTATAATTTTATTAATAATATAAAAAGCTTTAATAATTGTTAGATTTTTTTGATTAATTATTAGTGTGCAGGGGCATTGTAAAGCTAATATTAGTAAAGTTAACAAAATTTTAACGGATGGGTTTAATGTCCGGTTTGACCTACTTTGCGCTAGTGTTTATACAGGACTAGCGCTCTGGAGAATTCACCCTGCAGAAACGCCACCCTAGCGGCCCCGCCCTGCAAAGTTTTACCTTGCGCACACCTAACTAAAATGCGCGTAGGGTAAGCTCTACTAAAACTAGCGCCCTAAAAGATTTATTTTGCAGAGTTTTACCTTGCGTTTATTTAATTAAAACACGCGCAAAATAAGCTTTATTAAAACTAGCGCTTTAAAAAATTTACTTTGCAGGAGAACTGCTTTAGCAATTTTGCTTTAAAAACTTTATTTTGCAAAAATTATTTCCGGAGCATATAGTTCGACAAAACGGAAAAAAAAAAAACAATAGTGATATAAAAAGCCTAAGTACTACATATAAAACAATTAAACGATAGATTTTTTTTTGTTAAATTAATTAATATATTTGTTATTTTAAACTATTATTTAATTAATAAATAAACTTGCGGATAGCATTATTTTTATTTAGCTTGTATATTATATTTTAATTTATAGCAAATAGTTTATATAATTAGCTATTAAATAATTTATTTTTAATAAATTATAAATTTAAAATATTTTTAGGTTTAAAGTTAAACATTATTATAAGCTTTACGCTAAATTTTATTTTTTATTTTTAAATTAATTACAGCAATTTGCTATTATAAAATATTTTAACTTTAATATTATAAACCTAAATAATTTACTTTAGAAAATATTTAATTTAGGTTTTTAAGCCGGCTTTAAAAGCTTTTTAAGGCAGTTTATAATTAATTTAATATTGCTGCAATAAGCTTTGGAAAAAGCTGTTTATAGTTTTTAAAAACAAAATTAATAAATTATAGCAGCGTTTAAAGCACTGCAAAAAACTTTTTCCGAAATTTTAATTATATTTAACAAAGCTGCATAAAAAAAGGTTAAACAAAAATTTAACCTTAAATATTTATTTAGTTTTAGTTAATTTAGCAAAAAATTAAGCAAACGGGTTACTATGCTTAATAAGTTTTAAAAATTAAAAAACAATAGCAATTATAAAAAGTAGCTACAAGCTTTAATTATTATGTTTTAAACTGTTGAGATGCTATAGTTTTTGCAAAACTTTGCTTTAATTAATCGTTTTTTTAACGCCGAATAAGCTACTATGTTTTAAATAATTAAAAGTATTTTTATAGATATTTCCCGAGAAAACGTTGCTTAAATTAGTAATTTTGCGAAAGCGCTTTAAATAATTACTGATTTTTATAAACCTAACGACAACTTGGAAAAAAATTATTTATATAAAAAGTTTTATTTATTGAAATTATATAAGGTGTTTAAACTTTATTTTTTTAATGCCGAATTTTTTTTTTTGGTTTTGAAATTACGGGAAAAAGAGGCAGTAATTACTTTTATAAACTAGTGCAATAATTACTTAAAAGCACTGAAAAAAACCTGCTTTAGCTAAATAAGCTAAACTAGGCAGGCTATATGCTTAGCAAGCCGTATTAACTTTGCGAACAGTTTTACTGTTAAATTTTTTATAGCAAATGCTATTTAAAATTTTTGTTACCAATTTAAGCATTAAAATAAAAATTTTTAAAAGCTTAGTTAATTTAACCACAATTTTTAAATTATAAAAAAAACAAATTTTATTAATGCTAAAAATAAAAACAAAAAGCTTTTTAATAAAAAAAAAAACGGACAAAAATTAAAAAAAAAAACGGCATAAAATAATTTTTATTAAATTTTTAATTAAGCAAAAAAACTTTTTGATTATTATACTAGTTTTTAAGTTATATTAATATTTAATAATTTTAAAAAACAAGCTGCTTATTTAGTTTAATTTAAATAAAAAACAAATTTAGTAACTGCTTTTAGCTGTATAATATAAAAAACACCGTTAATATTTTAAACAGTAAGGCAAATTTTGCCATTTATAAAAAATTTAGTGGCAAAGCATAGCAGGTTTTTATAAAAAAAAGCTATTTTAAAGCTTTAAAGAAAAAATCGGTAATTTTTAAACTTTATTGCGGCAACAATACTTATAAAAAAATGGTTTTTAACAACGTTTTATACATTTTTAAATTTAAGTGCAATATAATTTTAAAAGCTTTTTATTTTAAGTTAAAAAAATATATAAATAGCTTTACTTTTTACAACAGTAAGCATTTTGTTGTAGCATTATTAAAATTTAAACGATTAGCTTTTTATATCGATTTTTAAAGATTAAACACTTTTTTAATATTTAAAAAACATGCGTTAAAAGCAATTAATATTATTTTTGTAGTATTTAACTAAAAAAAATTTAACGGTAATAAATCTTTAGTGCTAAAATTTAAACTAAAAAAACCAGAAAAAAACTTGCTGCTATTTATTGCAACTAATTTTTTAACCACGCTACCTCGACTGTTAAAGTTAGCATTATTTTAGCACCAAAAATTAAAGCATATTAAATTACCACTTTTTAAAAAAACCGCTAAAATAGCTTTAAGCTTGCTTAACTTTAATTTTGTAAAAAAAACAGACTTTTTTTGCCGAAAATATGCCTTAAATAAAACCGTTAAAAAATATATAGCTATTAAAGTTAATTATTTTATAAAAGTATTTATTATAGTAGCAAGTAACCTATTTAGCTTAAAATTAATACTTTGCAACAAACGACTTTACATGCTTATAATAGTTAAAAAAATTACTCGGTATTGTTAAATTTGCTTTTTAAAAAACAAAAAAAAAAACACTTTTTTAGTAGCTATTTAAAATATTTTTAAAATGCTAAAAAATAAATATAAAACTTATTTAGCACATTTTTATTATAACAACGGACTTAAGGTTTATAACGCAGTGGTATAAATTTAGCTAAACAAAAAAGATATTATTTGCAGTTATTTAAGTTTTAAAACTTTCGAATAAAATAGCTTAGCAAAACGGTTTATTAGGGTAATTTTGGACTGCTTACGGGCAACTATGCAGGAAACCGGAATCCTTTTTTTTTTTGGTGCTATATATTACCGGCTATAATAAACTTGATTAACCGAATAGCAGTTATTAACAAAGATATAACGTTTTATTAAGCTTTGCGCAATATATTAAAGCTTAGTTTAGCTTTTTATTGTTTTTTGCTTATTTGCTATATAGCAATTAAAATCCCGTGTGTTGTTTTTATACCTATGCAAAAAAGGGTTAAAGATTTTAAGCTGGCAAAAAAAGCAAAAAAAAGCTAAATATTAGCTGTAATTAGTAAAAAAACATACCTGGTATATATTAAGGCTAAATATATGGTAGTATAATTAGCCACTGTTAAACTGTTAAATAAAGCACTGGTTTTAGCAAACAGTGCTAACTTAAAAAAAATACCTAAATTAAATAACTTTGAAAAAAAGCTATAGCTTTAGCTTAACGGGGTTAATAAACTAGTATTACCTAAGTTTGATTTTTTTTTAAAAAAAGCTACCCCTGAGAAGTTTGATGCAAAAAGGGTAAACGCGCAAAAATTGCCAATTATACCAAACATTTTAGTTAAGTTTTTAATTTTACTTTAATAATATAAAGAATAATTCTTAAAAATAAAAAACAAAAATATATTTTTAAAAAATTAACAAAAAATATTTAACACTAACGAGCAATTAAATAACTTTATAAAAATAAATATTTTTATAAACGATTAAATAACAGCAGTTAATAATTTTGTTTAAAGTATTATGCTAGCTATTATAGCGGCTTTAAAAAAACCACGCAATTTAAAATATGCCTTAAAAACTGCAAATGTAAAAAAGCATTTAAAAGCTGCTAAATTAAAGTTTAAACAGCTTTTATTATTAAGCGCTTTAAAATTTATAGCTAAAAATAAAGCTTAGCAACGGGCTATCAGCAACCGCTAAATATTAAAAAAAAAGCTTAATAAGCTAGGGAAAATTATTAAATTTAAGGCTAAACTGGTAATTAAAAGCTTTAAACAAATATTTAGCTTTAATTATAACAAAACGTTTATTTTTACCGCTATACTTTTTATATAGAGAATTTTTTTGGTATTAGTAGCTATTTTTAACTAAAAAATTAAGCAAATTGATTTTATTGGAGCTTTTTTTAACGGCGATTTTTTAAAGCTTATTTATACGCATTTGCTAAAATGCTTAAAAGTGTTATTAAAAAACCTTAAGCTATTTAATATAGTTTTAGCGGCTAGATATAACTTTATTTTAAAACAAGTTATATAAGTTTTTCGCTTTTTATATAGATTTAAATAAGCACTAAAATAGTGGCAAGTTAAACTGTTTAAACTGCTAAAATTATTAAGATTTACTTTATTAATAAGCGATTTGTTAGTTTGCTATAACCTAACATTAAACATTTTTATCGTAACTTATGTTAACAATTGTTTTTTAATCGGATTAAACAAAACATTGATTAAAAAACTTAAAAAAAAGATTTATTAGATTTTTAGCATTAAGAACAAAAGACTTGCTGCTTGGTTTTTAGGGGTAAAAATTAAGCAAAACAAATTTAATCGAACGCTATATTTTTAATAGTTCTAATATATTAAAAAGGCTTTAAAAAAGCTAGATCTAAAAAATATTAAGCTTACTAAGGTTTTTTTATAACTTTTTATACCGAAAATAAAAAACTTTAGCTTTTTGCTAACTAAAAAACGATACCACTATTACTAAAAAGTAGTAAGCACTGCTAATTATTTTAACTTTATAACTTGACTAGATATAGCTTTTACTTGCTAATAGCTAGCTACAAAATTTTAAAACCTCTGCAAAAAGCATTTATTTGCTGCTATTAGTTTGTTTAAATACCTGCTAAGCTTAGTAAACTACGGAATAAATATTAAGCTAATAACACTAGCTATAATTAACTATGCTTTTATAGTTGCAAGTAATAGCAACTATGCAGGGTGTTTTATTATTGCTAAATTAACGTGAGTATATGCTATTACTATTGCTGGTGCTGCAGTTAGCTGGAAATTTAAACGAGCTAGCACTGTTGCTTTATTTATTTTTGAAGCTAAATATATTGCTTTTACTAAAGCAGTTAAAAAAGCTTAATAGCTTAAAAAACTGTTCGAGAAAATTAAATTGCCTGTTAAAAAACTTATTATTATTTTTAGGGATAATATAGGAATTATTGCTATTTTTAAAAACTTAAAACATTATTAACGTATTAAGCACACTTTGGTAAAGTTTCAGTTTGTCCGAAAAGCATAAAAAGCTGGCCTAGTAAATGTAAAATATATTTTTACCGAAAAAATGCCCGCAAATAGCTTAATTAAAGTTTTTGTTTTTGTAAAACAAGCTAAGTTTTAATAAATGCTTGGATTTGCAGCGGTGTTTTAAAAGCTAGCTAAATTTTTAGTTTTTTTGGCTAAAAGTTTAAAGCTATTTTTAGCTTTTTTTATTAACTAAAAAAAAACCGGCATAACTAATGCTAACTAAAAGGCATATGGCAGTACTTTTTTTTTTTAAATAAAAAAGTAAACTTTTTGCTATTAAAGCTTACTACTGCTACTTTGATTTTTGTTAAAAAAATATTATATTACCAACTATAATTTTTTGTTTTTTTTTGTATTATATATTTCTTACCTTTATTATTTAAAAACTATATACTGTTAATATATTTGGCGCCAAGCTTTATTAAAAATAGCAAGCCGAATAATAAAACTTAGATAGTGTAATTTAAATTATTTATGTTAGCTATATTGGCATTATAAATTACAGCTTTTGGAACGCAGAAAATTAATAGGTATTTTGCCAAGCGCTAGGCGCCGATTTTTTTTTTACAAATTCTAGCTGCGGCATAATAAGGCAATAAGTATTCCGTTGTACGACTAGCGCAAACGTTTTTTACAATACGTTTATTAGCTTTATAAAAAATGCTTTAGTAGTATTTATTGGCTATAATTTTCAAGGGGACAATATTTTTTAACTTTTGCTTTTTAATAAATGTTGGTTAACTAACAAATAAAGAGTTATTTATTATTGCTAGCTATGTATTAAAATTATAAAGGAAATTGTTGCTGATAATACGAAAAAAATTTATTTATTAAGCAGCAAAGCTTTTATTAACTGTATTTGCCGGCTAATTTGCGCTAAACACTTTTTATTGTAAAAAAAAAAAACGAAATTTTGGAAAAGCGATTTTTAGGGATTATATTAGCTATAGTTACGCTTATATAAAGCGAACTAACAGTTTATACTTAAATAATGCTTTTTTTTTAACAGCAAAACCGAAATAGCTTTTAAAAGTGTTAATAAATTAATATAAAAAGTTTTTTTAAATTATTTGTTTACTTGAAGTTTTTTTGCTAAGCAGTTAAGCTTTAAAAAAAATAATTTGTATAAGCCGAAACAGCGACAAATAATATTTTTAAAAAGTAAATCGACTTTTTAAAATTATATTTATATAAAATAACGAAGCTTAAAAACATTACACCGGTATTTTTTTTAGTTTTTAGATTTTACCAAGCTGGCTTTTACAGTTTAAATTATTACTACTGTTTAAAAACATTGCGTTTTTGCTAATAATTTATTTTTTTATTAGGCTTTTGCTATTGCTTTAATAGTTGGCTAATTTGTTTTTATTATTAACGCGCTAATTTAAAAAGCTTACCGAAAAAGTTGTAATTAAAGTTACTTTTTAATTGTTAAGTAAAAACTTTATTGCCGCACATTTATACAGGTTTTTTTTAGGGTAAACGTAGCGGAGTATTTGTTTTAATGTTAAAAAACTTAAAGCAACTGCTAATTCGGTATTTAATCGAGCTTATAATAACTATAACTTTAAAAAAAATATTTATATTTTTAGTGGTTTTACCGTATAAAGTTTTGCCAATAGTACGTTATAAGCTGCTTAAGATTTTTTCGCTAGTACTAAAGTTAATTTATGTTACAGCGACTTTAATAACGCAGTTTTTTTTGCTGTGCTTAAAAATTAAAAGTTTTTAGTAAATACTACCTATTAATAAAAAATAACTTAGCATTTTTTACTTGTTTATAAAAACCTAAGCTATTTATATTATAGCGACTTTAGTGGCGCAGCACTTTTTGCTGTGCTTAAAAGCTAATAACACTTAGTAAATATTATTTACTAAAAATGTTAAAGCTTAATAATACTTAATAAATATTATTTATTAATAGCGTTAAAGTTTAATAATATTTAGTGAATATTATTTATTAATAGCGTTAAAATTTAGTGATATTTAGTAAATATTACTTATTAAAGCTTTAATTTTATAGTAAAAATAAGCACTATAGTTTATTAAACACTTGGTTTACTAATTGCGACTTAATTTGCCGGTTGGCTTTTTTTATATATTTGCCGACTTTACTTAGGTTAAAAACACGGCTTAAAAAACTTCTATGCAAATAAACTAATTTTAAAAAAAAATTTATATAGAAAATTTGTTATAACAATTTATAAAACGCGATTTTAAGCAAATTAAAAAAAGATTAAGCTATATAAGCATTTTTTGCTTGCGCATTTTAATTGAAAAAGCGTGTTAAATTTTTTTAATTAATTATTAGTGTGCAAAAACATTATAAAGCTAATATTAATAAAGTTAACAAAATTTTAACGGATAGGTCCGATATTTGGTTTAACTTACCTTGCGCTAATGTTTATACAAAACTAGCGCTTTAGAGAATTTACCCTGCAAAAATGCCACTTTAGCGGCCCCGCTTTGCAAAGTTTTACCTTGCGTATACTTAACTAAAATGCGCGCAAAGTAAGCTTTACTAGGACTAGCGCTTTAAAAAACCCACCCTGCAAAGTTTTACTTTGCGCCTATTTAATTAAAACATGCGCAGGGTAAGCTTTATCAGGACTAGCGCTTTAAAAAATCCACTTTGCGGGAGAACTGCCTTGGCAATTCCGCCCTAGGAACTTTACCCTGCAAAAACTATTTTTAAAGCACATAGTCCGACAAAACGAAAAAAAAAACAACAACAGTAATATAAAAAGCCTAAGCACAATACATAAAACAACTAAACGATAAATTTTTTTTTGTTAAATTAATTAATATATTTATTATTTTAAACTATTATTTAATTAACAAATAAACCTGCAAATAGCATTATTTTTATTTAGCCTGCACATTATATTTTAACTTATAGCAAATAGTTTATATAACTAGCTATTAAACAATTTATTTTTAACAATAATATTATAAGCTAATTAAGCTATATAAAAACTAGTTATTTAAGCTATAATAATTATATTATTAATTTCAAAACTAGTAATTTAACAACTAGCACTTTAAACACTTAAATTAATTATAACAAGCACGTTAACACTAAAAAAAACTATATAAATAACTTAAAAAAATAATAGCATACCATTTTTATTACCTTTATTATTATTAAAATTAGCAATAATATTAAAATTATTAAACATAAAAAAATTTAAATTTACGATTTTTAAATTATATAATAAATTTATTAATATAAATGCGTTTTTAATTTATATGCAATTTTATTTAAAATGGTATTTATTTTTAATCACAAAAAATAACTAAAAAATAATAATTATATCGCAATTTTTAGCAAAAAAAATATTTAAATAGTTTAAACTAATTTTTAAAAATTTTTTAAAAGCTAATAGTAAAAAAAACCTTAAAAAAAAACAAAAAATTTTTTTGCAAATTATAACAAATTTAAAAAACATATAAAAATATTGTTTAAAAATATTAAAAAAGCAAAACATGTTAAAAAGCAGCTATATTAACTTAAGCAAAAAATATAAATATTAAAATATGCTATAAAATTTAAACGACTAGTAATAATTTTAAAATTATTAAAATTAGCTTTGTTTTATTTATTTTATAAAAAACTTAAAATATAAATATAAAATAAACTATTTAAAATAAATAAACTAAATAAACTTAAAAAATATATTAATATAACAATTATAATCGATAAAAAAAAATTTAATTAATATTTTTAAAAAAAAAAAACTTTAAAAAAAACTAAAAGTTTTTAAAACAACAAAAAGCAAAAAACAAAAAAAATAAGCGTAATTTAACAGTAACTTTTTAAAAATATATTATAAATTAAATATTTTAACTATAGCAAAAAAAAACATTTTAAAAAAAATTGCCGGTTAAATAAAAAACCAAACAGTTAAAAAAAATACTAAAAAAAAAAAAATTTTTAGCTTAAAAAAAAAGCAAAAATTATAGCAATTTAAAGTAATAATAAACAATTAAAAAGCAAAAAAAAAAAAAAAAAAACTTTTTTAAAAGCTAAATATAGCGTTGCAATTATTTATTAAAACAATAATTTTATACTAAAACAAAATAAATGTTTTATTTACAACAGTTTAAAAAATAAAGCATGCAAATATTATTTAAAAACGCGTTAATTATTAAAATAAATTAAGTAAAAATATATTTGTTACAAAAATAAAAACTATAAATTGCATTTAAAAAAGCTATTTTTACACTGCGCTAAAATAAAACTACCTATAAACTTTTACATTAATTATTTTGTAAAAAATATAATTATTTATAGCATTAATAAGCAAAAAATAACGCTAAATTTAATTTAGCAAACAATTTAAATAAAAATACCGAAAAAAAAGTTTATATAATTATAATAAAAAACCTTTTTATAAAATATTGCTAAAAATATATTTAATATATATAAATATTAACTAAAGCAAAAAAGCTATAACGCTAAAATGCATATATTATATAGCGGTTATTTATAAATTATATAAACAAATATTTATATTTTTACCAAAATATAAATAAAAAATTAGTAAATATAAGCTGTATTATTATATTTATAATGCTTTAAAAAATTTAAAAAATAATTTATAAATATGTAAAAAAAAATTTTATACTTAAATTAATTAAAAAGCAATTATTTGTAAATATTTATGCTATATAAAAACTTATTATAAAATTTACCGAAAAAATATAAAACTATAAAAAATATTATTTATAAAAAACTTAAAAAACAAAAATAAAAACAAAAAATTATTTATAAACAACTTAAAATTATTAAAGCAAAAATTTTAAAATATATTATGCTTAATCAAAAAAAAAATAATATTAATATATAAATAACTATTGCAAAAAACATGCAATTAAAAAAGCAAAAGCTTAAAAACTTGCTAAACTTAAAAAACAAAAGTTAAAAAACAAATTAAATTTTTGTTAAAAAAGCAGCAAATAACTACAAAAATTAAAACTTTATAAAAAATTTAATATAAAAAAAAAACTAACTAAAAATTCCGATTAAAATTAATAAAAAACGGTATAATATATTAATTAATTTTAAAGCATAAATTAACGTTATATTTTTTAAAATTGCAAAACAAAATAAAATTTTTTAAAAATATAAAACAAAATTTTATAAAATTATTGCGTTTGATAAAAGCAGTTTTAATTATAATAACGGTTAAATATTTAAAAAAACTAAATTTTTCGTTATATTTATATAAAAATATAAAAAATAAATTATATTAAATATTATTAACATTTTTAATTACAATATTGTTTTAAAAATGCTATAGTTAAAATTTAGCGATTTAATTATCCGATAAAAGTTTAAAAAAATTATATAAAAAAAATAAAACAAGCGAAAATAATAAAAAAAACAACAGAATATATTACAAATAAAATTTTAAAAAAATATATAAAATTTAAAAATTTGTTTTAAAAAAAAAAAAAAAAAAACTACTAAAATATAGTTTTTAAAACTATAAAATATTTATTAAAAAAAAACGAAAACTTATTTTTTATAAAATTTATTATATAAACTTATAAAAAATTAAAATATTATAAAAATATTTCGATAAAAATTTAGCGAAAAAGTTTATTTAAAAATTAATATTATTAGCTAAATATTTAATAATAATAGTATTAAAAATTAAAAATAATAAATTTTAACTAAATAAAAACAAAAATTTAAAGTTTTAAATAGTAGCAAACTATTAACTATTAAACAATATTATTATATTAAATAAATATTTTTTTATACTAATGTTAACAATAAAAAAAAATATTAATAAAGCAAAATAATATATTACAATAAATATGCTAAATAAATATTATATAATTTGCATAGCAAAAAATAAAAAATAAAAAATAGCAATATAAACAATTTATAAATTTTATAAATATTTTGTTATGCTAAAAAAATTATAAAATATACCGGCTAGCTTTTAACAAATAATAATAACAATATTTAAAAAGTTTATTAACAAGTTTGTATTTATATATTTAAACGATATTTTAATTTATTTTAACATTTTAAAAAAATACAAAAAATATATAAAATTAATATCAAAAGTATTTTAAAACGCGAAATTACGATTAAACACCAAAAAATGCAAATAGCACACATAAAAAATTAATTTTTAAAGTATACGATTATTTTAAAACAAATTTAAATATAACAATTTAAAATTAAAATAATACGCAACTAAAAAATTTTTAACTTAGCTATAATTACGGATATATAACAAGCATTAAAATTTTTAAACTATGTTTAATTATTAATTAAAAATTTTAGTAAACTAGTTCGAAAATTTACTAAATATACAACAAAAAAATATAAAAAAAAAACGTTTTTTATATTAAAAAAAGCTAAAAAAGCGTTTAAACAGTTAAAATTTAAAATAATATTTAATTTAATAGTTAAATTATTTAACCTATTTAAAAAAAAAAAACTAAAAATAAATATATTAAATAAAATAATTGCTAAAATATTTAAACAATTAAAAAAAAATAAAAAGTAGCACTTAGTGGTTTATTATTTAAAAGCACTAAAAAATGCAGTATTATAATATTTAATTTATAATAAAAAATTTTTAGCAATTATTATAGCACTTAAAAAATAAAAACCTTTTTTTACGGAAATAACAAAACTTATTAAAATTTATTTAAATTATAAAAATTTAACCCGATTTATAACAACTTAAAAAATTAATAAACGATATAAAAATTAAATAATTTTTTTGTTTTAATTTAATTTTAAAATATGCTATATTAAAAAAAAAAAAAATATTTAAGCAAATATTTTTAGCAAACGCGAAATAAAAAAATTTAAAATATTTAAACAAACTATTTAAGTATTATATTTACAAAAAAATAAAAATTTAAAACTTAATATAATTTTTAAAAACTTATTAGCAAAACAATTTAAATAAATTTAACAATAGTATAATTAGCAAAAACGGGCTAAAATATAAAACTTAAAAAAATATAATTATAATAATTTAATTTATTATAAAAAAATTTATTTATTAGTAAAATTATACCGTAATTTTATTAAAAAATTTTATAAACATTTTTTGCATAAATACTAAAAAATAGCTAAAACGATATATAAGCTACAAAAAAAGTATAATTTTTTAAAATTAAAAAAAACTGTTAAAAATATTATTAAAAAATGCAATATTTGCGCTAAAGTTAAATTTGCACGATATAAATTATATAAATTATTTTAACTAATATAAATACCTAATTAAGCATAGCATACTATTGCTTAAAATTTTATTATTAAATTATTTTTATTAATTAATTTAATAACAAAAATATAGTACGATGCAATATAAATTATTATAAACCGATTTACAAAATATGCGTATTTTTTATTTTTTAAAACAAACGTAATTGCAAAATAACTTACATATATTTTTGTTCGATAATATTTTAATAAGCATAAAATACCAAATAAAGTTATTTTTAACCAAAATAAATTATTTATATTAAAGTTTAAAAATAGTTTTTTTAAATAAATAAAAGTAAAATTTAAACTTTTAACTGCATATTATTTTTAAACGGATAAACAAACAAAAAAACTAAATTAAACATTTAAACAGTATTTTTAAAGCTATATTAATTATTAATAAAACAATTAAATAAAACTTTTGCCTATAGTACAAATTGCATATAATATATTTGCTAATAAAAAAATAAATATATTTTTGCATAAAGCAATATATAATAAATAAGCAAAAATTAAAAAACCAAAAAAATTATTTATAAAAGCATTAATTATTTTAGCTATAGTTTTTAAAGCTAAAGTAATTGCAACTAAAATTAAAATAATTTAAATTAAATTGTAAACTTAATTTTAATTTTTGCAATAATAAATAGCAAAATATTATAACAAAAAAAAAACTAAAAAACTAGTTTTAGCAAAAAAAAACAAAGTTTATTTACTATAACAAAAATAAAATGCTATATTAAAAATATTACAAATTAAAACAAAGCAACTAAGCAACAAATTAAATTTTAAAAAACTTAGTTTTTTTAAAATTAAAAAAGTTATTTTACCAATTAACTATTAATTATTATTATTAAAAACAATATAAATTTACCCGGTTTTTTATATTTTTTTATTTAAATTAGCGCTAAATAACGCACTTTTTAAAACATAAATTAAAGTTAAAACGGATTAAAACATTTATAAAATCGAAAAAATATTAAACTTTCGTTAAAACGGCAAAAAAATTAAATACTTAATAAAATAAAAAAAATACTTACATTTAAATAATATATAAAAATTTATAAAACATTTAAAAAATGCTGCGATAATTATAAATTAATTTTATTGCTAACACTTAAATCGGCTAAAGCTAAAAAAGCAAGGTTAATTTTTTAAAAAGCATTAATAGCGTTTTAATTTATTTTTAACAAAACTTTAAAACTGCTTTAAAAAATATTATTAGCTTGCTGCAAGTTTACTACTTTTTTTTGCTTTTTTATTTTATAGCGTTTTTTTTTAACTAAAGCATTATATTTTGTTATATTAATAATGCTATAAGCTACCGCGTTTATTATTTTGTTATACTATAGTTTTTTAGTTTTTCGCAAACAATAAATTTTAGCATTAACTAGTTTAGCGGCTTTTTTAGCAGCTTTAATTTTGTTTTTTAATTTTTAGTGTTAAAAAGCAACTTTATTTAATTAATTTAAAGTAAGCTTTTTTGCGTTATATATAAACTGTTTATTTTTAATATAAAAATAGCACTAACAATTATTAAACTCGGAAATAAAACAAAAAGTGTTGCAACGTTTGCAACAAAAACACTTAATAAATATAATAATAAAGTTGTAAAAATTTATAGCACAAAAAAAAAATTAACGTTTTGCTGCTTTACGGTTAATAATAAAAAAATAACTAAATTTAAATATGCGACTAAACATTTTAGCAAAAAAAAAAAAAAAAAAAAAAAAAAAACATTAACTAAAAGTTTTAAATATTTATTAAAACAATAAATCCGAAAAAAAAATAATGTTATAAATTAATAACAAAAAAAAACCTAATAAAAAAACCTAGTTTAAAAAATGGTGCAAAGCGTTTTAAATATATAATTTAAAAGCATTAATACAACGGTATTTATATAACAAAACTAGGTCACATAAAAAGTTAACAGAATTTTTTTAATATTTAAAAAATTTATAAAATTTAATAAATTTAAAAATAATATAACGGTTATAAAAAAAAAATACAGTTATTTTTTTTTATTTATATAATTTTATATTTTTTTTTACTTAGTTATTTGTTTTAATTTTTTAGCTATTAATTTAAAATTGCTGAGCATTAATATATTTATTACTTTAATATTTAGTAATATTTTTTGTTGCACAGTAATAAAAGTATAATAAACTTTTTTAACGAACACCTGCTAATTTTCATACTGTTACCTGCAAATTAAAAACCCCTGACGAGTTTATTATATCGTTATATAATAGGTCCGTTATACCACAGTGCTAAGCATCTAGTTTTTTTTATTATTTTTATAATTATAATATAATTTATAATAGCATTGTTTAACAATTAATAATTAGCAATAAAAATTGTTAATGTTTTTATTTTTTTATTTAATTTAATTTTTTTAATTTAATATAAATAAAAAAATGTAATTTATATTATAAATAGTATAAAAAAATGTAATTTATATTATAAATAGTATAAAAAAATGTAATTTATATTATAAATAGTATAAAAAAATATAACTTAGCATAATTATTATTATTTAATAATATTTTACATTAAAAATTTATAAGCAATATAATAATACTTTGCACTAAAAATTTATAAGCATTTTTATTTTTTGCTTTTATTAAAAAAAATTTTTATGCTTTGGTATAAAAAAATATACGATAAAATATAAAATATAGCTAATAAATAATAAAATATTTAAGCGGTAAATAAAACACCCAAAATATAGATTTAAACAATAAAATCATCGTTATTTTTTGAAGTGGGCATATTGTCGGCAGGTACGCCCTGGGTGCTGTATATAATAAGTAGCCACAGTGCTAGGCACCTGGTCTCCTCCATCACCTCTACAACTACAATACAACCCACAATGGCATTGCCTGACAATATCACCTTTTGATAAGCTTCCACACTTAAGTTTTTTGTGCTATCTTTGCTTTACCTTTTATTACGTTGCTGTCCTTATGTTGCACCACTAGCGGACCGGCTTTGTTGCCTTTATTGCCCTTATTGCCCAGTAGTAACTGCAGACAGACATGAATCCGAGCCCAGAACATCACAGGCTAGCTGACCGACTATTGTTCTACCTACTTCAGACCTAACACTATGCCCTAGAATAGTTACGCTAGACGATCGAAGAATTGCCCTCCAGTGCGATAACCAGCAGACAATAGGACTTAAGAGGCCCCTAGAAATGAGTCTCGACGCCAAGACAACGACCAACGGCACGCACTCATACTCCATTTATCTGGCACTACAGGCTTGTAAGTAGAATCGTTCATTCGTCCAAACACCCGATCCACTAGGTATCTGCAAGACGGTATTAACCTCCAGAACGCGTCGAAACGGCCAGGATCGTCACATGCAATTCGAAAAGCTAGACCGTGGCACTAGTGCCTTTTGGGCCCAGCTTCTAGTGAACGCCAAGTCACGACCAGAATCAACTGAGTTGTCGTCACAACCAAAACTAGATGCGACAGAATGCACACAGTCTCCAATAATTCCGACATACTCGCTGAAGCTACTAGAAATGAAGCTGTCATCGATGTTCGACCCCGCGGCTATCCGCACGATGGCGGAAAATCTAGTCGGCTCGACGTGCCACTTCATCCTTGACACCGAGAACAAGCCCTTTACTGGCGGAGAGTGTGTCATCTATACTTTAGAGAACAAACCAAAATCACGACGAATCTGTCTTCGCATCCCTCGGAACCCAACTGGCCCTTATATTGGCCTTCTGCTTAAGCGAGAGGCGGACTTCCGTCGCCGTATCGATGCTGCGCAAGTAGATCTCTTTCAACAACTTATTGCTTATGATCATACGCCAGACAATTCGCTGCATACGCCTTACCTAGCGCTCGGCTGGGCAGATGGCAGTCCCTTAAAATGGTCCGACACCAACCCGGCCGCTGAGTGCGATCGCAAGCATGTGCTCCGTGCAATTGCCAATGCGAGCCTCGACTTGCTCGGGATCCATCAGGCCGGTATGTTTATTGATCCTTCTTCAACTATCCGTTCTAATAGCACCCTAGGAGAAAGTGCACTTGACTGGATCACATTTAAGATTGACCGCAAGATAACCCGTGCTAAGGCTAACGAGCTCCGTGGAGGCACGGTCGCTGAGTGTGAGCACCAGAGGAAACTCATACCGGTGTACTGGATGCGCGAGCTCGACAACGCGCCTCATGTGCTGGTTCACGGTGATCTCTCGGGAAACAACATCATAGTCAACGACACTTTCACTGTTCAGAGGTAATCCGAAGTCCCAGGCCCGTGAGAAACAAGCTAATATACGCCGTGGCAGTATCATCGACCTTGGCTGGGCAGAAATGCTCCCGCTTCAGTTCGCAGCCGTGTACCCACGCTTCCTCACCCACGAGCCAGGGGTCGATGGTCAAGGCTTTACGAAGCGCAACACCAAGCAGATGAAACAGGACCGCGATTTCTATCTTGAGTGTGTCAAGGCAAGGGCTATCCAGGACGGCGGCATCGCCATGGATTACTACCGTATCTTATCCCGTGAAGACGAGCCTAGTAGATACTGGTGGTTCACTGCTGCGAGTCGTATTGACATTCACAAAGCCATGGCATCGTGCAATTGGGCACCTCCAATTCATAGTCTGGGGCAATAATATAAAAGCGTCCACTATCACAAGCTAGCCCGGGGCTAAACTACACGGCATTCCTTCATCATCCAACCCACTCAGGACCCCACAGTGTAGCCATGGGAATGATTATGCTCCTCGTTCTTGAAACAGTTGCACCTACAGCCGCGTCGGATAAAGTCATCAGTGTAAAACCAGGCGGCCTCACGTGTGCCGGCGGAGGGAAGCAGCTCTGCCTAGAGATGTTCAGTGTGCTAACTCCCTGGAAAGATCATGAAAGTAACTTACTTCGTCGGGCGTCAGATTGATGTTACTGCGGCCAACGGTAAACTCAACACGTCCAGGGTATCCGTCGCCGGGGTAGCGGCACAGGCCGAGGACCTTGTCGGCCTTGAGGGTCACCAGCATATTCGAGAATTCGACCAAGAACTGTTGCATAGGGGGTACCTGCCAGTCTATGTCTTTGTGCTCTACAGAAAACTCGAGAGGAACAAGCTGGTGGTGGTCGGGGCTTAATCCCCAAACCGAAGGCTGCCCAATCTCAAAAGACAACGGGTTGGACGTTCCCCTAACATCGATGAGCCGCTCTCCATCTTGGAGTAGCGAGTGCTTGTGCAGTAATGCCAGGCCGAGGGTGTTCTCGACTTTGTGGCGACGGAAGAGGTCTTTCATGATGCCTTTGGCGAGATCGTCGCCTCCAAGGCTGTCGAAGATAGGCAGGACATGGCCATAGTCGAAAAGGGAGTTGAAATCAGAGGTGGAGTATTCTGCAACATCGATGGCCATGATTGCGGTGAGGATGGCTTCGTAGAGGACCAAGGTAGTGGATTAAGAGAGGTTTAAGGGACAATGGAAAGGCGTTAGCACCAAGCAACGTTGATGAACAACAAAAACTTAGAAACGAGGAGGGTTTTTATATCTACGGTGAGCCTGTCTTGATGCAATGGGTAGTGGGGGTGATTAGTGGGCATAGGCTGAAAGAACTCATTTAGAGGTGGTTGTCCAGCATTCACGCGGCGTTCACACAGGAGGCGGCGTTCTGGCAGTGTAAAGGAGACATATCGTGAAGTCAATGCAAACCATTCATGCAGGTGTCACCACAAAGGCTTTGAGACGGAGGCCTGCCCATCACAGGCAAAGTGGGCCAACCTTGACGTGACCATGGCGGCGGCGGCCGGGCTTGACCTAGAGCGTGCAGTAAGTGGAATCCATACTGATGCCGTGAGCACGCGTGCAGAGGCAGAGGCAGAGGTAACAGTGGTGCTCCGATGCGTCAATTCCATTCCTTGTGCCACTCCCCAGACCCCGACCGACGTGACTCACAAGATTGCCTACTAAGCCTATCTTGCCCGAAGACAACATAATGGCATCACATCCTCCGCAGGCAGCAGTCACATCACTTTGGTTGGGCCAATGAATGTAGGGCTTCATGCGGGTTTCGATAATTGGATGTCAAGGAGGGCTGCATCGTAACTCCATTTTCCCCGGCCACCTTTTCTCTCTCTCTCTCTCTCTCTCTCTCTCTCTCTCTCTCTCTCTCGGGCCCGTGTCAATATCGCGCCTTCACGTGATCGGGATGTCTTGGGGCCTTTACAAAAGGTTGTGATTCTACGAGAGTATCTTTCAGGTAAAACGAGATGAGTTTGAAGTACTTAAAGGAGGCTCAATGCCACGTGGGCGTCTGTTTATTGGGCTGAATCGGGGTCACTCCCACTACACGACTGGCCCAATCCCTGCAGATCGTCGTGCGTTATCACAACGCCTCAGCTTCGCATCACTAAACTTATCACAAGATGCCGTCCCTTCCAGTAGAATTGGAGCACACATTCTCTCATGAGTAGGCTGCTCCTCGCAGATTTTCTCATTCTTTTTATGCTGGTAATTTAATCGGAATATAGATGCGAAGCCCAGTTTTAACTTAGACTGAGATCGTAGAGATAGAAAGAAGTCAGCATTTTACAGCAATATTTCTGTCGTTTCGAGAACGAAACTTACACTGAAAAGTCACGGGAGAACGTACAACTGGCAATCAATCTCATTTCAGAAAAAGCTTGGTCTGATGCTCCTACTTCAGCAACTTGATGACTGCTGTCTACTGGCATCGGATCGTACTGCTGGGTATCTTCCTTAGGGTCCTGCGTGGGCTGCCTCGCGCCAAGTAATAGGATCTAAAGCTGCTGTATGTGTGTGATGACATGATGAGTCGTGTAGTCGCTACCTTCAGTCCGCGCCCCTCAACCTACCTACCTACCTCCCATTCTACCTCCTGCCTACCTCTCAATCCACCTACTTGCCTGCACTCTCTATTGAAATCACTTCGTCTCATACTACGGATCTACACCGTTTCCTAAGATGGCATTGTCAAGCCGGGAAGTCCTCCCTAGGGCTATGTGCTTTAGTTGCTATCTAGCTTTTATTGTCGAAAGACCGCCAAAAATAATCGGCAACTGGAGTAGCAACCGTGTTTAATAAGTTATGGTGCTCACGGTAAGCTGGTAAGTTGTCTAAAACCGGCATTTCGAATTGCATCAAGTATTCCTTTCATAATCCATAGTACATTCAGTATTTTCCTAGCGAACTGGCTTTCCGCTATAGTAATAAAGCTTCATTTCCTGTGGCTCGGTCCAACGATTATTACTCCTTATTTCAAAAACACTGAAAAGACTTTACCTATGGTGCCTAGCCCGGAAGCAAGTTATTTTAAACAGACGTGAATGGATGAATACCATAGCTACGAATTGATTTTCTCAACTGAGAGTACTAAGATGGTGGTGTAAATGCACATTGACGATCTTAGATAAATGGAAAATAGCTTAGGTTAAAGACAAACCCTTCAGAGCACCATGCTTTATCTTTTCTCTCCTCGAGCTGTCATAGAGTCTACTGAGGCAAGGAATGTGATAAATTTTCCATATCTAGGATGCGCCGAATGCCCGTTAGTTTGGTCACCCTCAGGCGGCATGCGACGTAGCAAAGTCTAGTTGAGGAATACCATTCACAGATGAGACGCTCACCCTGCCGATTCTTTAGCGATTAGGACAGGGAAACTATACGGCTGAGCGCTACATCGAGCTCTCTTTATAGCTTAGAGAACTTCTCGTCTTTGAAACATTTTCCTACATCAGGCCCGTACACTCAGTAACATCAGTCTGTCATCAGCGGTAATCTCCTGGTAACACGCCGCACCTTAAATATCCGCGTGGACAGGAACTATGCCTACAGATGGCCAAAGTATACAGTAATCTCTCAAAATATCCGCAGGTTTGGCTCTGGGTTATTCGACACTGGAATCGGTGACGTCTCTCTACGCGGTTTCCCAGTTAACCACCGCGTGGACCACAATCTCGGTAATTCTGCTTTTTAGAGTGTTTGGTACCTGGAAAATTACGCTCTTGTGCCACCGTATAATACTATAGTGACTTGAACTGTGGAATGGCGGAACTATTTACAGTCACAACGGGTCCCGGATTGCAAAGCAAGCAAGCTATTCGCCCAGTTTGTCCGTTTTATCTTATAGCGGCTATTATATGTGCCCATTCTAAGTTGTATCCGAAATCTTTCCTTACAATTGGTGTGTCGGTCTCGAAACATGAGCCAATCGGCTAATAAAGAGCACAAATATAGAGTTTTCTTTAGTGCTCTAGCGGCTGTTCCACTGACCCCTACCTAAGTGACTTGAAGTGGTCAATCGACGTGTTGTATCAGTTGTACATCGTTTTTTGTTGGAGTTTGTTGGAGTTTGTTGGCTCTTTGGGCGCATATCTTAGTCGGAACTGGCAACACTTAATTGTATGTCAATCACACTAGCAAGCAGATATCAGGTGTCAGGGATTTTGCCCTAGTAGTAAACTCTTCTATTTTCTACAGTTCGTATGTCAAAAGTCGCCTCTTTTGTTCAACCTACTAAAGCTCTCAAAGTGAATGACTTAAGACATAATTAGATCTTATGAGAAATCTTGTACTTCAGGGTAGGTAAAGACGATTGTTGTTGCACGGAGGTCTGAAATCATTCGTGGGCAACTGTTTGACTATATCCAAGTGTTTCCTTGTGCCTTCTGGCAGTTTGCTCATCACAAAATCCCATATTATCCGCTCACCTGAGTTAAGTTGGTGGGATACGGACAATGCCCAGTTACACGGTTTTTTTGAATGTTGCGGATATTCAGGGTATCAGTACTATGGAGGGTATATTTGCAGATTCCAAACGAATCTGCCTGTTTGGTCGTTCCCCGACTACATACGTGATAACTCCCTTTTTATTAATACACTCAAAGGGTTTCAACGACCCCTGTTCCATGCGTCTTGGCGCTATTCCAAACTACGTCAAAGCTTGGTGCAAACAAACATTACTCTCGGCATGACTTGAAAGCTCCACAAGCATGGATTTACACGGACCACGATACATCCTATTCTTCAAGTCCGGTGTCCTTCGCATCTTGTTGGTAGATTCTAATACTATAATGCTTTGGCTATCGAGCAGGGATCATCTAGAGGAATACATCCTGTACCGATTATGCAATGAACATGTTGATACAAAATATGAAAACTCGCTGTTGTTCTATCTTCGTATTCACTAGAAATCGATAACTATAAGAACTTACCTGTGACGAATCCGGAAAAGATGTATGTCTATCTGGAGACTGCTATTATAATCAGAAAAGTGCTCGCCCCTTTGGATGCGGCTTTGCGAACATATTGTTGACCAAGCTTTCGAAGGCTTTTACCATGTCGCTAGCCATTGTGAAATCCCACCCATTTTGGTCTGCAAGATCCCGTGCTTCTTTTTCGGAAACCAAAAATTCTCCATGTACATCCTTGCAGCCGACGAGCAGTCCAGGTTGTCCTCCAGGAAATCCATTCAAGCCTTTGATATATTCAAACGACTCGGCATTGCCAAGATTGAAAACCAGAACGACAGCGGTTGCGCCATTTATAAGAGTGCGCATGTAGTCATTCCCGTCTTTCTCCGATTCGATTCTGGGGTCCACGCTGATGAGGGTAGTGTCATGTCTTGTTGGATGATCGTACGTGATTAAGCCACCCGCACCACTTCGTACTCGCGGCCAGTCCAGCGCTTTCTGGAGCGACTGTGTTCTCTCTGGACCTTGACCGAAGAACACGATTTTGTATTTTTGACGACTTTGTGATGTCGAGTGCAAAGTCCGCGGGGGGCTAGAAGTGATCGGTAGCAAGGGCTGTCGAGACTGGTTAAGCTCTTCGATGTAGATGATAACTGAACAGGAACAAAACAGCTATAAAAGTTAGTCTTGTCATTTAATGGAACAGGAAATACTTACCACAACACAAGCCAGTGGACTCCAGACCGACGTCAGAGCACCGAGGCCTTGGCCGAAGCTTGCACCCAGTCGGACGATTTTTGTCCGCGAGGGTGTCCAGAATGAAGCCAACAGAGCTGTCCACACAGAATGGCAGATGATCGCACCCAAGGTGAGATATAGAGCAACATCATCGGTTGGAATTGCCGGGCTGGCAATTACCAATAGTGTCTCTATCGCGGCGAGTACAGATAAATAGGGAATGACTTGTTCGTATTTGCCTTGTTCTCTGGTCGTCCTCAACACGCATATCGACTCCTTAAGTTAGCTTAACTCCCCCGAAAGCTTGCCATCAATCTTACATCAGAGAGAGATCCAACGATGGACCATCTCCAGCACCAATTTGCCCATCTCTGTCCATGGATAACCGTCAAAACGAGGAATATAATACCAATGGTAATGTATGCAGCAGATAAAATAAGAACCAGAGGGTAATAGTAGACTCTTGTAGTATAGTTATAGAACTCTATAGAGTGGTGGCGGCAGAGAGAGTAAAGTCGATACGCGAACCACATCCCAATGAAGGTTATGACTAGCATAAAAGCGAAAGCCACGTAGGCTGCAACTGTTGGATTTGGCATTTTGAGCCTTTGGTGAAGATTTTGATTAAAGAATGTAATCAGTGATGTTGGAATGATAGATGGTAGAGCACGATGCGACGTGCCCGCGGTTGTAGGTCCGTATAAACTTCCAATATTATCAAAGCCGTTGTTGTACCACATTGCCAAAATCTGTAAAACATCTGCAGCCGAGCGTTCGGGTACTATGAACTACATATTATACGCAGCGCTATGCAAGTCTCATTATAGCTGAACCAGGGACGGGAAAAGCTGTGCGACTAGGAAGTGGTTGAGACTCCGGAGCCACTTAGTCAGGTGTTCATTTAGCACTGTACGACATGCCACATGCAAGCATGCAGGCCAGTCGATCCAGAAAAGCTAAGGTCTCCCCAGAAACGATAGCCAGGGTTCTGGACTCTGGGTATTGCTATAGGAGGTTGACAGTCAAGGGGTAGAACTAAGAGCTGTACCTATTCCCAGCATCTCTCAGGGATACCCACTAGAATCGAGTATGGACTCATCCTACTGCCAATCGACTGGCTCTTGCCACCGTCACGTGTTAAAGATCGAGCTCTCGAAGAAAATATGTACCATATGTCTCGTGTTTATCTCGCCTGTTATTACTGTGCACCCAGGTGATTCAACTAACACGCTGGCCTACATATAGTATAAACATTAATAAAATCAAAGTAAAATGTGCTTTATCTGGTGTTTAGGATTTCTCCGTGAGTCTGGGATATCTTTGTGGCGTTATCAGTATATAATAGAGCCGGGGCCATGGAATAACTCTATCCGCAAACAAAGCTGAAGGCTGTACTGTATCGTTCCAACAAACTTGAAAAGAGGGTCGGACAGTTTTTGTTCAATCAAAGGCCACGTTGTACGTGGAATCGGCACCTGGTATTCCCTCTCCCTCCTCGTTGATATGACCCAGCCATACGTGAATTTAACTGGCCACACCTCGGTCAGGCCTAATTTCTTTTTGTCACAACACAATCGAGACGGCAGCATGATAGAGTGTTCGGAACGTGATCAGAGCACATAATTCTCTGGAGGGCTGTCAAATTCTTACACTGAACCGATCGAGCCTAATGCAAGCCATGGGGTTTGGCTTGATGCAAAGAAAGACAAGCTGATGGAATCGAGTGGCTGGATTCAATAGGCCTGCTATTCAGTTGGCCTTTGCTCACTTAGAAGGTCTCAGAAGAGAAAATTTTAAATCTAGTATAACCTAGCGCCGTATATGCAGGGAGATTGAAGCGTCTATAGAGGAGAAATATTACTTTCTAGCCCTCTGGCGGCCCAGGGGCTTCATTGGTCTATGGATCGTTTTCTTGTGGTGGTCGCTGCGCCTCGCTATTTTGGCGATAGACCTGGTGCCTATGCTACGAACCGAATAGGCTGAGTTTCGAGGATTCCATGAATGTAGAGGTAGATATCTAGACTCTCTATGACACTTTCTACTCGGCAAATTTGGCTGATTTCAGGTTAACATTATGAGGATAATAACTCCAAAGTGAATCCGCTGTTTGTAAACTGTCTTCAAAAATGAACTGTGATCTATAATAGTCTCGAGACACGATCACTGGTCAAAGATTTCTTCATCATTCTACAAGTGTAGTTTACATATAGCCGTAGTATTCTTCAATTTAACAACAGATCGGTACAGGGATGAAGTATCACGACTATCGAGAGGGTAAGGGCGGAGTATTAGCTGTTGATGGCCCGCCCTAGTATCATAGCTCGAAGTCTGGCGCGTGCCATCGTGAGTTACTACCCTTTACAGCGTTCCCGTGCTAGTCTGGTACAACATAAACGGCGAGTAGCACGTACGGTGAAAACACATAGCGCGGTCCCAGCCCCTCCCCCCTCTACCTCCCGTTTAAGCGCACAATATGCCCTCTTCTGAGGCGTTGCATCTTGGCTATCAACTTACAGTACGGGTATTCAGAGGAACAGCAGAATGCTCCAATGGGGACTGCCGCGCGAATCAATGCAGCGTCAATAGCGTCAATAGGACTGTAATTCCCAAAGCCTACGAAACGAGTCCTAAAAGAACTTAGCCGTACGACAGGGATAGGTGTACCTGTGCTCTTGGGCAAACCCCGAAATTCTCTAGGGCAAAGCTTCTTCTCGGTTCTCAGTCCTCATTGGACATATCCTAACGTTTGACATTCCCGTTAGACACTGCTTGCTTACAGGCCAGAAAGTGGTCCGAGGGTCGAAAACACCGTGGGGATGACTGTTCCCCACTGCGGCCCAGCAAGGGATAATATCCACGGGTATGATACCAAGAATCGTACGTCAAACTGTTCGTTGGCTTAGTCGCACATTAAAACCGGGAATCAGATTCCACAAGAAGCGAGTGAATATCCGTAGAGATACGGGTTTCTCTGAGAATGACTACGATAAGCGACCAAAGCATAACCGCTTCCCTATCCGAAAACAATATTGTGGATCGAGAAAAGCTCATTATCTATTTTGTTTATAATCTGGGCTGATACTGCCATGAGAGCTAAATGCTTTGGTTCACTTAGCTATCGTTAACTTGCCTGCTGTCTCAGTCCTTTTTGTACCAACCTCAAATTTACAGGAAATGTTCTCGCCAACAAGGGTATAAATATCAAAGTCTAGTGGCCGTATCCTTATTTGCATGGCAGTGTATACTGCTGTCGAAAGATTGACGGCTGATGGATTTATATAAAATGCAAGTCAATATCATCATCACCTTGTGCGTCTACCTTTCTTTATACGCACTTTTCTCTTTCATAAATCTCATATTCAGATCCTGAAAACAGAAAGTGGCGATATGTGATGGTGGTCAAAACCATCGGCAACTGTATTTTTGCTAATACTCCGAGGACATGTGCTACTGTACCGGGACAAAGGCTCCGCTAACAGTGGCTTATTGGACATGAAGACTATAGGCGAGCCATTTGTAAGCCTAGATGGCCCAGACCACAGACTACTATCTCTTGCTCCCTTACAGATTCCTGATTCCATCAGGAATTGAGCTCCATACAACAGTAAAATGTACTGTCGAAATCACAACTAATCAGGATTTGGTTCGATTCTAGTTAATTCTTTTCTAACGATACCATTCACGACTATAGGGCACTAACTAGCACACTGACTCCTATGCAAGAGACAGTATGAACGGATTCCCGTCCCCTTCTATAGTGTTCTATACCCGCCCAGTCTTTGTTACACTGGGTAGCATTTCACCCCCAAAAATGCCAATCGAGTCAAAGGTTCGTGCTCATATCATAGAGGCACATAAATCAGTTAAGATTTAGTTTTGACAGTATTATCAGCGTAGCATGGTTATGCCTCGCAAACTTTTACTGTTAGAGTAATTAGTTTTCGAGGCTAAACCTTCAATCTTTAGTATATTCGTCTAAATCTATGTCGCTTTTTATAAGCCTCAGCTGAATCTGCCTTCTGGAGAGTCCACATTTACTGTATTCGGATGTCTCGAAACATTTAGTGAAAGGATCTTCTACAATAACAGGGTCGAGTTAGCAGATCGTGTTGTTTAGCTATGACTGGTATACTCTGTCTATGCAACCATTTCAGCGATTAAGTCCTGGGCCACTCGGTAGCTTTCCGAATTTCCCTCTGATTATACAGAGCTGAATCGTGTGTGCGAAATATCCGTACAACAATCTTTACCCAGAACTGCACTAAATTTTCCACATCTGTAGGATATAGAATTTGCATGCTTAACCCACCTGTATATGGTAACTAATCCCAATCATTCAACTTTAGCTAATTGACTTTAACTTCATACCTTGACTGACTGGTCTTCACTAAATTCTGTACACCTGAACCCTCTCGTTTCCAAATTGTTGGAACCTCTTTCATTCATCTACCTTAAACGGTAATTATCGACTTCAGGTTCCTTGAACATGGCGGGTCAGTTTTGAAGCTTCTTCTGCAATCATCTCGGGTGAGCCTGTCAGGTGTATTAGTCACCTATGGGGCCTAGAGTGAAGATAGTGGCCTTGGACTGTAGGTTTTATGGTTCCTCTTCAGGAATAAGCAGGCTATAGTTACCTACTCTAGAGAAACTGTCATACGGAGACTTCCGATACCACGCTAGCCACTTATAGAAGTCATCATCAACAATGGATTGATTGGGTATGAAAGGTCAGAAGGCCAACTGGCATATGCAGGTCTACGACCAACAGACAGAACTAAGGCGAAGATAACAGAATGTACTCGGTACAATACGTGTATAAATAGAGGGCAACTCTCCCGACGAAGGAAGGGAGGAAACCATGGCCCTTGAGACCCTTAGTATATTATTACATTGAATATGACTAAGTTCCAAGCCCTCTACAAGAGCCCTTGTCACAGAAACGGACCATATTATGTCCATTCCTATAGCATATTAAATTAATGCCAGGAATTTCTCTAGTTCTGTTGAAATCGATGACCATCCCTCGTGCCAATAGTACATCCCGTTCCATAGTTAAAAACTTAACGTATTCATTTACCCGATGGTGGGAACTTATACTCTACATGCTTGAAAGTCAAGATCTAGGAGTTTGACAAACAATCCGGCCGATACAGAACAAATTAAGAACGAAGTTACCATTTCACAAAAGCTACTTCATTTTATTGGGCGACACAGTTAGCCATGTCGTTGACATCGCTCTCTTCTCAAACGAATGTGTCGTCTGCTTGTCTTCAGTCTACCACTGCTCAATAATCCGATCGAGCGCACTCGGTGCTAGCTACCCCCCTGATACCGCCAAACGCCCTCGCCCTTAGTCAACGATCGGCGATTTTTCATCATTTGATATTGGCATCATCACTCCCTCCAGCTGACCGAGGAGGCAGACCACGTAGAGACAAAGTGGTTCATAACGCCTGCACTGGCTAAACCGCGAAGGCTATCGCGATGTCCATCTAACTTTCCTTTCTTTTCCTTCTTCTCCTTGGATATATGCAAATGTTCCACCTTCCCAAATTCCCCTTATCTGTTCGTAAAGGAGTTGTATGTCGTGGTATCATGAACGAGTGTAGTGACATTATTGCCCAACCCCCTAACCCCTTTGCCATCCTCATACAAGCATAATATGAAAAATTAAAAGCACCAAAATGAAAAGACGACAGAACTCCTGCGAGCGCCGAGCCAGATGACGCGCCCCGACGCATGCCGCATAGAACTAGGAAATGGAGATGGGTGAACTGGACAATATGTGTAGGTGAGAAAAAAAAGCATCCATGTGCTCGTCTTGGGGACCATGTAATAGCCAGATGCGCGGATAGGCAATGTGGATGGGAGTATTTGATACAGTCTTTTACATGGCTTTTCCAACGCTCTGCTTGCCTCTGCCGCCATTGCCTCTCTCTCCGCTTGTCGGCTGTCGTCCTAATGAGCTGTCGGGACTGGGCGTGAACCAGCGACCGGCGCCGGGTCCAACGTCGGGGCCCGGTTCACTCCACTCGCCCATGCTGCTCACGCCACTCGAGTATCTCGATGTGATGCTCTCGTTGCGTGTATGGGTTGGTCGTGGCATGTTCGGGAGACCGCGGCCGTTGCCCTGGCGGCTATATCTACTGTCTCGCTCACTCTCTGCCGCGCGACGCGTGTCCGGCCCTGGCGACTGTGCTAGTAGCTCGGGCCTGTCTAGGTCGAAAGGATCTGAGCGGAATCGGTTCCGCCGTGTGTCCGCTGTTTCGACGCTTATGCTCGACTCACGGTACACGCTCGACATACGAGTTGCTGGAGTCGCCATGGATGGCCGCGCGTTGGCTGCGCTAGTGCTGTAGCCACGTGAGCGGCGAATGTTTTGGACGTAAGTCGTCGGCCCACCGACGGTGCTGTTGTTGGTAGGTTTCGCAGGTCCTGAGATAGCGTTGGCGTCTGAGAAGGGGTTGCTGGTTCCTCCTGCTGATACAGCGAGGGGCATAACCTTGGCTGAGTCGTGGCTCATGACATTCGAGTCGGCGAATGGATTATCCGTGTCAAAATTCAACCCTAGACCACCGAGGAAATGGTCATTTCCGAGAGATTGAGAACGACGTGGGTTATTGCTTCCACCTGCGTTGTCACTACCTGACCCTCGTCGTTGTTGTTTCTCTTCTCTACTTAAAAGTGCGAGAAAGTCTGGTTGAGAACCCCGTCTCGTAGATTGCATTGCGCCCGACATACTGGTGTATGCCCCATTATTAGGACGTCCATTCTTGGGCTCATTTCGAAGTTTCCAGTTCAAGTTACTGTCCTCGGTCAGTCTTCCCCACCAATCTACGAATCGGCTCTTCGCTGTCATTGTCTCATTGCTAGTTGCGCCAGCTCTCGAGGAAGAGCGGCTCGCAGGCGTGTCCGGGAGACCGAACTGAGAGTTCCCGCGATTCAGGTCCACGCTGGGTTGCGGACTACGCGCCACTAGGTTATTGACGCGCCCGCGGAGCCTTTGGTAATTGTAGCCCACCAAGGCTCTCACTTTCTCGGGGATGGTTGTAGGTCCTAGCGAGGTCCGGTTCATTATGTAGGGTCCCTTCTCACGGCCGCGGTAGGCAGCATCTGTTGAAAGAGGCGTAAGAAGCGTACTGCGTCGCTTTTTCATAAGTCTCTTCCTCCAGAACCAGAATAGGAAGGCTATGATCGAGATCAAGGCCAGGCCTCCTATCACGCCGCCAGCAACAGCAACAGTTGTCTGAGTGCTCGTTGCGGTCCCACTGGTGCTGCTCTCGGCGCCATTTGTCAAACCTGTCCCGGCATCTGAAGATTGAATCTGACCTGGAGCTGCTGTTGTCGTCGTTGCCGCGCCTCCTGACACAACTTCAGAAGTGGAACCAGACGTACTGGGGAACACGCCCGACGCTGATGTCGGCGCTATACTGCCATTAGTTTGGGTTATTGAGACCGAGCCCTGATTTGTTGTTTGAGATGATGAAGCAACTGTGGAGTCGAGGACAGAAGTTGTGGAAGATGAAAGACTCTCGGTTAGGACAGCAGAAGGGATTGATGGAGGTATTGGAGGAGCACTTGACTGTATAGCGCTTGATATAGAGGTAGAGGCAATGATAGAGGAGACACTCTGGGAAGACGTAGAGCTCGCCGTACTAGTCAAAATGTCTTGAGTAGTGCTTGTAGACGTGTTTGGATTCGGTGCATTTATATTGGTGAGCGCTATTGAAGTTGATTCTTGCGTCGATGTAGGCGACGACGACGTTGAAAACGTCGTTGAGATTGAAGTTGAAGTTGAGGTTGAGGTAGAAGTCGTCGAGGTGGAAGTGGAGCTGGAAGTCGAAGTCGAAGTCGTTGATGATGATATTGATGTCGTCGACACCAGCCCTCCAACCGCATTATTAGCCACTGCCGTACATTTTCTCCCGTTGATAGTTGTTATAAGCGGCGTCGACATCGTCACGTAAGCATAGGCGATCCCAGTCGCCAAAAGTTGAAGAGAGATTGTAGCTTCGTCGATCTAGACGAAGGGAAACGATTAAGAAGGATAAATCACACAAATAACACAAAAGAAGAAACGAAAGACCGGCCCGGCCGCGCTCACGATCACTAGAGGATCATGAAGCAGATAACATGGGGGAAGAGCAAAACAAGGAGAGAAAGATAGTAGACCGGAGCCCAGTTAGGGAACTTGTAAAACCGGCCACGGTTAAATGCAAGGCCACACCAGGGCGATAGAATGAAGTTTTGAGGTTGGGTAAATCTTCTATCTGGAAAGTCGCGGGAGGAGGAGCAGAGAGGAAGGGATGGTATGGAGGAATAGTGTAGACGGCAGTGCAGACTAGCCAGGCAAGGGAAGGGCCAAAGACCCAAGACGTGAACTTTTCTGCGACGCGACACTCTACACTATTACACTACACCACCGGTAAATCCTCTCTTGCTACATTCGGAGCGTCTCCCTCCCCGTAGTACTGGCCCCAGCATGTCGTGGAGAGCGAGGCCAGTGCATGGCTATGGCAAAGCCGTTGGATATTGCCCGGGTTCGTCTACACTCTAGGACGGGTCGAATGGACCAACGGTATTGGCTGGCCACGGCCGGGAGCTCAAGAACGCCGTCGCATCCCAAGCAAGGGGGCCGTTGGCGGTGGAGCAGGACCGTGCTTCGAGAGGGTGTACCCCTGTTCTGTAACAAACCTGAGGCAGTGTCCCCGTCGGCTCGTCTTCCCCAATATGCTACTAAGTGCCTCGAGTGCCAGTCTCGCCAGTGAGATGACATCAACTGCCATTCGGCTACCGCACTGGCAGTTTGAAACGAGTCGGACAAACTGGTCCATTGTACCTAGTCATGGTACCTAGTCATGGTAACTGCTACGGTCTGCACCATTGTCTCTGCCCGCTTCTTATGTGTGCATGGCCTTCAAAGTATCAATTGCTTCATGACCACCATGAAAGATCGATGCCTTGCGAGACAGATGTCGTATGCCGTTAAGGAATACGCAGTAGATGAGCTGTACCGCCAGCAACGTTAGCGGCGATGAATGTGACTCGCAGACGTGTTTCGAGCGGGCACCCAGTTGTTTCAAAAAAAAAAACAAAAAAAAAACAGTGTAGATGTGCTACTGTAGAGGAGTAATAAGATGCCTTTTATATGGGCAGATTCAAGGGTGCCGGGCAAGGAATTGATCATCCAGTAACATGAGAAGTAATTAAGCTCATTAGCACGTTGACAACTCACACTCACTCACCACACAGACACGGAAAACAAGAAAAATATGTGGACATTCGTAAATAAATGTTGTTCAAGGAACCATGATTCGCTAATCGTTGGACAACACGATCCTGACCGAGTTGGTCTGCTCAGTATCGATGGACAGGATAGTGGATGTGATAGGTAGTGTGTCGGATGCGGGGTTCGATCGAGTAAAGGGGTGTCTTGCCGTGGACTGCCGACGACATGATGTGTTTGATCGATGATCCCAAGTCTACTGCCTAGTAAATCAAACAAATGGTTTCTAGAAAGTGACGTTGCCATACCTACTACTCCGGATACCATCCATATAGATCGAAGGCTTGGAAAGAGAGAAAGAAAAGAGAGAATTTCCCCAATTGTAGGTAAGCTTTGCGATACCTAAGTCTTGCTTGAGCTTTTCCATCGCGATAGCTGAGCCGATCCGACAGGTCTAAACAGGCGTCTACGGGTACCTACATCTTAGTGCCAGGTACCTAACCTATTTACGTTTAGTATCTAGCATCACCTACCTATGTACATACTATGTTAGATTTGTTTGTAGAAATCCATACCTAGGAAGCATAGGTATCTGTCAACAATATCGTGGAGTAGGTATCGTGGCTAGCCTGTAATACCATATCAACCTTGTTAGTAGCTAAATAGCCCCTCCCAGTCTGCCTGGCATTCTCAGTCCACACTCGTCGCAGGAATAATGTTCGGGGATTAACGCAGAGGTCTATTTAAAGTGCGAACAAAAATTAGGTCATTTTAAAATATTTAACGTTGTTTTGATTTGGGTTTGATAAGGCTCTCGTATCAATAGAACGATAAATAAAGTATTCTGTGTGCCAAAAAAAAAAAAACCCCTTCTAGATGGCTTCTGGATGATTGCCTACTTCCTGGGCTTGATACATAAAATTCTGGGGAAACGACCCTTTTAAACTATAACCTATTGTATGAATTCTGAAAGGCAAGGTGTCTAAAATCAAATAGATTATACGAAGTATTCTAGCGCTTTTATGATTGTTGTGCAATTCAGCGGTGCTGCCGACATCGGGTTTGCATAGTGGAGGGAATGAGATTATATGTATGGCCTTTTTTTAAGTCTGCAGCGAGGAAATCGACTCCTGTAGGATCAACCTACATATTTCTTCACTGTTTCAGGGCGCATTTTTGTCATTATATTTCCAGGCTTTTTACGTTGTTGTAGATCAATAACGAGAGCGACACAAAGCCGTATACCACTCCCGGCAACTTGGTACGATCAATCGGTTGATATGTGCTACACCCATTCAATTCGTCGAGCTGAAGAAATCCCAAGTAAGCACAGTCAAACTTGACGTGAACCAGTAGCTCGGTACCGTACTAGATGGCAATCCACTGCTGCAAGACTGCTGCAGTAGTAATAATAATACCTGCTGCAGACGGAAGGGCGGTATGGGATAAGAGAAATGATAGGCGAGATATGAGTATACCTATCTACTTATAGGTAGCGAGGTGGTATTGGTGGCGTTGAAGAGACCGTTGAGCCAACCAACGCGGGGCACAACAGCAGTGAGCCGGCACAGACCCCACGCAATGTAACGGGCGGTGGGCGGGCGGTGGGCGGGCGGTGGGCTTCCCACTCCCCTACGCTATCGGCCGGCTAGGAAGCGGTAGGTAGGTGCTTGCGGGCGCTTGAGGGGGGCAGCACCCCAAGAGCCGCCAATTACAACAACCTACAGTATGTACTTGCCTAACTCTCCTAGCTAGAGGCAGCAGGCGGATTCCCAAATTCCCAGATTCCCAGATTCCCGTACCTTTTCCCTAAGTGCTTAGACCTAGGTACTGCGTGTCCCAGCTCTCGGGTTCTCTCAATCTAAACACAGCCATATCCTAATCCCATTTAGGAAATCATCCACCTCTCCATCCTGGACACTACCTTACACTTCTCTCTTCCTCCTCTCTTTCCCAGGTCCAGGTAGTCGATGTCTACGCTGGATACAGGCAGGCACCGGGCTCTCCTCTATCATCTTGCGCGTTCTGTTCAGTCCTATGAATTCCATAGTCGTTCTCTTACGGTGGTTTTAAGACCCAAATCGCGAGATCATCTCTAGATGGGGTTATATTCAGCCATCCACCATAGATAGCCTCAGACTTTTCGATAGAAAGGCGTCAGCGTGGACAATCCGGACGTAGACGATCCAGCACCATGTTCAGCGGTTTTGCGAATTTTGGTAAGCAATCCTTTTGCTCTTTCATGTTGTGGTGCTGGGGATTTCCATGCCGTGAGACATCGTCATGGTCCACTCCACAGAACTGTGGCCGGCCTACAGAAACACCATAGCTGTGACCGAGATGTGCCCAGTGCTGGCTCGGAGAGCGAAACCCACCAACCATATCCTCGGGGAGCTTGAATGCATTCCGAGCTCTGCTTTCGACAAATTCTGTAATACCGTCCTTTTTGTCCTCATCGTGGCACCTCACGTTGCTGTATGCCTATGCTATCTGCTTCTGATATGCCCCATCTCCTATTCCCACCCTTTCTTACTAGTCTTTTCACAAGTCGGCTTCTCACCCCCATAGTCCGCCTTTAAAACAAACATGTCACGCAGAATCTTAACCTTCTTCCAGTTCCAAAAACACAAACCACCATACCGCCAGAGAACGTGCCACCGCCCACGCCTCTGAAGCTACCACAATGCAACCCGCAAATATCCCAGCCTGCCGGGTCTTCTGGTAGACGTTCTCAGCTATCGCTTGTGCGCTTTCTGCAGACCCTCCATCGTCCGACCGAGGTGAACGAGTCTCACTTTGCCGCTCTCGGAGCCCATGTGCATGTCGATGCGGCGGCCGAAGACGTTGTCCCAGACCCGTCGTTCCTACCTTCTGCCTCTGGTTGGGATGGCGTTGACCTAGACGAGGCAAAGCGCAGGGACCCGACCTTCCGAAGGACCTTGTCTAACGGAAGACTGTCGCCAGAGGCTCGCAACTATGTAGAGAGGCGCGAAGAGCTTTCTGTTGCGAACCAGACCGCCTTTCGGACGGTACGCCGCATGAAGCCAGAACCTGGAAAGCCGGCCGCTCGGCTGGGGAACTGCTACGAATTTTTCAGGCAGTTGGAATTCTTGGCTGCATACTGGGATGACAGCTCGTTGCCGCCGCCGCCGGACGCTGTCGCAGAAGGGCAAGAGTCGGAGACGAACGACCAGCCCGAAAGGATAACATACCGAACTGCACCAGGTTCACAGATGCCAGCTGAGATTCGTCACAACCTGGTGTCTGCTTTTGTGAAGCTTGTCTCTTACGATTTTGGCTGTAATATTGCACCTCCGAGGGTCGAACCACGGCTACACCTAGCCGAGCCGCCTTCAACTAAGGCGAAGCTGACAAGCGATCAGCCTTCTCAACGCACGTCTTATTTCTCTTCGGGCTGTGTGTTCATATACCGTACCCCTGTCACCCGTGAAGCTGCGCGTGCTGGTATCGTCGAAGGTCCCATTGCCGCCGTTTCCGCCCGTAACACAACAAGTTTCACCAAGCCAACAGAATCTAATATTGACTTTGGTCGTGAGCTGATCGCGGCCCTAGTGACGGCCCAGCTTCGCGCTCGTGAGGGTAAAACCGAGAAGCGCATCGGCGAGGGTCGATGGTGGGCTACAGCCAAGCGCTGGGGAGGCGGCGAAGGAGGTCCTATTGGTCGCGAAGTCGAAGGCGACGCGATCGTCGGCGACAAGGATACTTTTGATGCAGAGAGTAATGGGGGAGGGAGTCCTTCGGCAGACTCTCGATCCTCATCTACCGATAAACGCTCCCCGCAAGAGCCAAGCTACCCGCGGGGGATTCCTGTCCGTGGGGCGCCATTGAATAAGAAACCGCGCAAAACTCTCAGTATATACGATCGCTACCGTATGGTGCGTGGACCATCGTCCAACTGGGACAAGAAAGCACGGTACGAAGCTATCGGCAAGATAAGAGGTGTCGGCTACGACGATGTGTTTGTCGTAAGTAGTCTCTTCCACCACATCAGTGTTCTGCGTGTGCGCGTGCCAGAGAGGCTGTTGCTGGTCCTCGGTGGCGCTGTCGATGATATCGCGGAGAAAAGGAATGGAGAGGAACATCTAGCAGAGGGAGGGGAGTACGAGCATAGCTGGGGTAAGCTGGAAATCTGGCGGAGCAAGTGGTTCGACCTCTTCATCGTCGAGCAGAGGCTCGAGGCCATGCGCCTTCTCTGGGGCATGATGGCGTGGACTATGCGTCAGACGGATGGCGGGAAGGATGAGACTATGGCGAATGTGTGAGGGCTTTTCTCGGTCTGAAGATACGTTGACATTTGGGAAGTCCGGTGGATAGAGAGCGAGATAGAACATGAAACGTCGGTAAATGGATTGGTACCAAGATAGCCGTTTGGTTAGTTTGGTCTATCTGTTTGTCTATAACTGAGAATGATTTGGCCGCCATAGGTCAAGGCGACAAGCAGCTATATGGACCGCAATTGTGAGATGTGTGATGTCTTTTCTTTCTGTACCTCTCCCTTTTTGCACTTTATCTTTTACTACTTGATCCCCTATTCGCTCGGCTACTGGTACATATAGCATGCTATTCATGGACGAAGTACGTCGAGAATGTCCCTGAGGAGTCTGGGTTGTTGTTATGCAGTGATAAGTCTTATGATAGCCTAAACTTCCTTTGACTAAGACGTAGAGAGCTCGGAATGATAGCTTGGAGGACAATGATTCGAGTAAAAAGTTGAGAACCTCTGACGTTGGTAACTGCTGGCATCTTGAGAAATGTGTCTTGGTATTTTGTTAGTTGACGAAGATGTTTGTCATTGTATTTGGCTTAGTGTTAACATGGTCACGCGCCTCTTTAAAACCTGCTGTTTCTTGGGTTGAGATATTAACTCATGTGACTAAGAAGGGGAGGAGGAGTTTAGTAGTGTGATACTCATACTTGCGAAGACCGGCTTGGCGTATCTAGGTACCTATCTACCAGATGACGTTATGGGTACCTACCTTATGCAAGTCCACACGGAGGCCTCGAGTAGCATTTGCGGAGTTTCGCGGTCAACCTGGATCGGCTTTGCCCAGATCGTTGACTTTGTGTGCTAGAAACGCAAGTGAATACGGGTACAGGGCTAGGATGATTCAATACAAGCAGATAGGTAGGTAGGTAGATAGATTGTAAGCAATGACATAAGTAAGCATGTCTCTAATCGTTGACACATGTCTTTCGGATCCGTGCCCAGAAATGTGGATAGGTAGGTAGTAAATATCTGTCTTGGTTGCCTCATGTTATAGAATGACTAAGCTATTTGTGCGTGTAACGTGTGAGTGAGCACGCACGCCACCTAAATACATGTGCTTTTAGGCACGGTCTCGGTAGATAGCTACCTCACCTTACTAGGTGAGCGTAACGTTCACCGCTAGAAACGCATAATCTCTTCCTTGCATACCTATATGCTCGCTCCGTACCTCGGGACATGGTGGAGGTAAGAGTACGGTAAGCGCCGGGGCCAAGTGATCTTCGGCACCCGACGATCCGAGGAGAGCGGCTACACACAAAGGGTGGCCTCCCTTGGTTATGTGTTGAAAAAAGAAAAACCCGTTTTCGGGGGCTCCATCAGAACTGAGGTACCCAAGTTCCGTAGTGGAGGTTCGATGGGCCTCGACACAACTTGCATCATACGTTTGTGGGAAAACGAATATCTTGGTGCATTATTAGTGAGTATACTACCTACCAATGTACTTCGTATGTGTCTAAGTATGTAGATGGGTAGACTTTTGCGGCTGCCGCAAATCTTTGGGGGGGCTGCAGGTTTGCAGGTCAGCTAGCCCTATCAGATTAAGGCTATATAGCCTCATCTGACGAGCTGACGAGCTGAATGGCCCCATATAACTCTCGTGGGCTGCATCAGTGGAGGCTGGGATGTGACAACCCATATGCAATGCAGAGCTTGACTGGGTAGTTATGCAGTGGAAAGGCGACGACGACGACGATGACGACCATGGGCACTGCCATGGGGTTTGCAGGTAGACAGGCATGGTGGCTTTTCAGATACAACTCTGAGGGTTGACCTATAACGGGAGGTGATATTACCATCCCGTCCCCGGGTTCCTGCGTGCGCCGGATCTTCAGCCCGAAGGGGTACATCTCCTACCTACCATTCCAATGGCCAATGCAAGCCAGCGGCGGCTATGTCATACCACGAGTCAGGACCGCGGTTTCTGCCATAGATAGAAACTCTCTAGTGTGGTGACGAGTTGACGTTATGTGTGGTCCTTCCCGGGCCTCCCAAGCCTCTGGGTCTGCTCTGGGATTCGGCTGTGGCGCCTGTACCAGCGACGGTGCAACCGAGATCAAGACGGTTTAGTGTATGTACTATAGGTGGTTGTTGGCGATCCATCTCCACCCCGGAACCCGGAGGACCCTGTACGCTACCAGTACGTATGGGGAAAGTTCTTTGTTCCTCGGAAACACCATCAACACGCTAGATACCTGCCGCTGGGAATAACATAGGTAGGCAGTCCTATTGACGATGTCCTAGTATGCAAAGACCGACAAACCATCGAGGCCTGCGCGCCCTCATGTTCGTCTGCAAATTAGCAATAACTGCAACGTGACTTTAGTCGTCTGGCTATTCATAGATCTGAAAAATTTGGATTGCGGCTCATACCACGACATGAATAGACACGTATTCCGTGATATGCGACACTCACTGACATAATTCTCGGAGTTGCCTTTGCACAGGCTTCGTCTAATGCACCACTGCCCCAGACCGCCAGAATAGACTGCGAATTCACCTACCTGATGTTGTACTGCAGACTCCAGATTGGAGCGGTGACGTTGGCAGAGGTGGAAAAAATCGCACCTTGTGAGAAAAATAAAAATACCCGACAGAGCAGACCCGTTATCCCAGGCCGTGAACCGAGGAAGTTGTCAATAATGCAGGAAAATCTCAGCATTGCATGTCCCTACATGACGCTAATGCGCCTTGGGGTTACCATCGAATGGGACCGCCATGAGGACGTCGCTATCATTGGCCGAAGAGGACATGTTCAGGTGAGCCATTTCTCACGGATGTCCCGGTCGATTTCCTATTTCGATCGGGCTGCAGAAGGGAAATTGTTGTTCCCATCCAGAGAGACAGGCCGACACCCCTCCTCGCCCTCCACTCCCGCCGGCCCCTGTCGTCCTCCTGCACGACAACGTGTCGACGACGTCTTTCTTCTGAATTTTCTTTCCCGGGGGTTACATCAGGAGGTCGAAACGGTGCGAGGCCCGACGTCAAAGTTTCTGTGCATTGCTAGCCGGGACGCTTGTTAGCACACACATAACCGCTGCCCGTTGCCCGCTGCCTGTAGCCTCACGACCTCGGTGCTCCAGGACGGGGTTGCCGGGCGCGTCGAAAGCAGAGAATTTTTCTAGAATACCTACTTTGTTCTCTGCCGTCCCTCCCCACTCTGTCATAATAACCGGTCGGCGTAGTCAACACCGCCCGTTCATACTGGATAGTGTAAGCTTAGAGTGTCCTTGCGCGGACATCCTCATATCGAGGGTATGGGTACTAGGCACAGCAAGCGAATGGATATAGCCAAGTAGACACACTACACCCTCTAGACATCGTAGCATACATACCTACACTAGGACATTCTCCTGACAAGGGCTGATGCGACGGCGGGTGAAGGGTTCTGGGCTCGGAGACGGTTGTGCGGTGTTGATTCGCTGTGATAGCTGCCTGAAAGGAAATTATCATCGCCGAAGTAAAGATGCGACACTGAAGTTAGAAGATGATGATTATACAAATACCAAGTATGAACAAACCGCAAACTGATTAGATAGTCTCGGCTGGCACGCAACACCATGGGTGAAAAGGTCCTACAGCCTATCTCGCATTGCGAGCCTTGTCACCTGAGTTGGAGTCAACGCTTCTATGCAAAACGATTGGCTGGTTACTAATTGTGATGTTGCTACAGAAGATTGGATTGTAATAGGACGGGGGTGCATGTACCATGTAGGTAGAATGAATACCAACTTGGACTGCAGGGTTGCCCTACGGAATAGCTACATATCTACTGCGTAAGTAGCTTAACACTTACCTTACAAGTTAGGTATGTAGTTACAGGTAGGTAGGCACGGGTTTGCAAACAGGACTTCTTCAGACTCAAGGTGACAGGTCTGTAGAGTGGAGGGAATTCATTCCATGGTAAGGTACGTTTTTTTAATTAAGTAAAAAAAAAAAAATATGCATCTTGACATCAATGGCTTCGCATTGATCATCATAGGAAGAGAGTTTCAAAGGCAGGTTTGGTTGTATGTTACCGTTCGTCTGTATACCTGTAACGTGTGACAATGTAGAACTTGTTCGACTTACAGAAGGCGAGAGAAGGTACAGTAGGTAGAATGTACAGTAGCTGAGCCAGATTGGGTCCAGTTATGTACCGGGGCTATCTGTTAGCGTACCAGGGCTCGCCAGGACAGGACCCAGAAGCGCAAAGAGACATCCATGCAAGTGTAGTGATGGTCCTGTCATTGGTTGTTTCAAGCCCATTTTTATTATTTTCTTTTTGTTTTGCTCTTTAACCCACGCTACCTCTATCAGACTCTATCAAACCAAGACACCTGAGTACAGCCAACAGTACACAGTAGGGCAGCACATGAAAACGACGACATAGGTACCTACCTTCTGTGCGAGGTATCATCATATCTACCAACCAACCCACCCACCTACCTACGTACCTCTAGTCCCACTCTCAAGCCCTACGAACAAACGCCTCGGGCGATCCTGGTAGGTATTAGAGGCAAGCAAGGTATTACCTCTCGTGTACATTTCCTTCTATCGTTTACCTTGAGGTCATATCGGCACCTATCTGACCCTGCACCTCCGGGCTCTCCTACACGATCCTCACACAGCCTCAGTAGCGATCTTCTGTTTTAGCAATTGCTCCGTCCCCTTGCAGAGTGAGCGCAGAGTATGTAGGTGATTGTTTGCAGGTACACTAGGAGAGGACTGCGACACTAGCCAGGGCTGTGTCGTTGGATATCCCCGTCCCCGATCATGGTCCATCTGTTTGTTTGCTCATCCGCCCCTCTGGTCGTCTGCGCGGCCAGGGTTGTAGTAGCGTGCCTAACCTACCACCAGAGAGGTACATGTACAAGGTACATCTCTGCCTAAGCGAAAGGCGGCTAGCGAAGCAGAACAAAGTAACCTGGCTGCTCCTCTGGTGGTTCGTCCGCCAGCCCAGCGCCTATGGCGTATACTACGCTACGCTATGACAACTGCTGCTGCAGCTGGTACCTCTACCCACAGGTAGTGCACAGCGTCGTGTATTATGGCCATGTACACTGTACACCACTGCGTCTTGGCAGAGGCGGGTCCAGTTCTAGCCGCTCGAACCTTGGCCCTCACAGCATCATCTCTCTCTGTTCTGTCATTCAGACGCTCGGAATATAAACGCTGATGGTAATCGCTCTTATCGTCTGCAGATAGCATCGTTACATGTCGTTCGTATCACCCTCTCCACCCAGCCACGCATGACAGAGATATATATCGCCGCGTCCTCGCAGCCTTTCTTAATCTAGAACACCCCGTCCATCCGCGGCTGACGTCCAAGTCGAAGTCGAGGCGAGATCCAGAAAAGTCGCATCCTTCCCGACCCGATAGGCCGAAATCCGAACACACCCCCCGACCCCCACCATCCTTGCCGTCGAGCTCCTCCTCCCGTGTGCGCGCGCGCGAGACCGCCTCCGGTGCCAACGCCAGCTCTTCTCCGATCCCAGTCTGCGAGGTGTTGCTTGCCCGTCACCACACAGCTCGATCCGTCTTTCTTCGACTTGCACCGGATAGTTGGATAGTCAGTTGTCTTGTCCGCTCCGGATATGTCATACTACAACAACTATCCTGGAGGATACGCTCCGCCGCAGCAACAACAGCCGCAACAGCACGGGAACTACTATCATCCGCCGTACGAATAGCCAGCCACTACTATACACGCCTCTCGTTCCCATGTATTATCACTAACACGCCATCTCGATAGGGCGCCTCAAGCATACAACGGCTACCCTCAGCAGGGGCAGCCGCCTCAACAGTACGGCTACAACCAGCCTCCGCAACAGCCCTACTATAGCCTGGTGTGTACTTAACTGCGCGTCGCGATATGGGTTTTCATTAATAGCCGTGTTAGGGGCCACCCCCGCAGCCACATGGCGGCTACAACAGCACTCCCAATCAATATGGCCGAATGTGTAAGAAATAGAGCACCCCACGTGTTGCCGAATGCAGCGAGGTCACGTAACTAACGAGCATCCCGTCTAGCCATGCCGACGGCCAATTCGAACTCGTACAACCACGGAAATTATGGCGCGCCGCCTCCTCCTCCCTCGGGCCCCCAGCATTTTGGTCATGGAGCGCCCCAGAACTACGCCTTTCAGTACAGCAACTGTACTGGTCGGAGGAAAGCGTTACTCATCGGTATAAATTATTTTGGTCAACGGGGACAGCTACGGGGATGCATCAATGACGTGCGGAACATGTCGAGCTATCTAGTTGAGCACTATGGCTACAAGCGAGAAGACATGGTCATCTTGACCGATGATCAACAGAATCCCATGAGCCAGCCCACAAAGCAGAATCTTCTCCGAGCCATGCATTGGTTAGTCAAGGACGCGAGACCCAACGACTCGCTCTTTTTCCACTATTCAGGTGCGCTCTGGCTCGCTACTCAAGGAGGATAGCCGTTACTGATTTCTTTCTAGGTCACGGTGGACAGACGAAGGACCTGGATGGTGATGAACCTGATGGCTACGACGAGGTTATTTACCCTGTAGATTTCCGCCAAGTCGGCCACATTACCGATGACGAAATGCATCGAATTATGGTCCGCCCTCTGCAGTCTGGCGTGCGGCTGACAGCTATTTTTGACTCCTGTCACTCTGGCACTGCCCTCGATTTGCCCTACATATATTCGACACAAGGTGTCCTCAAGGAGCCCAATCTGGCCAAAGAAGCAGGTCAAGGCTTACTCGGTGTTATATCATCCTATAGCCAGGGCGATCTTGGCGGCGTTGCCAATAACATCATGGGCTTCTTCAAGAAGGCTACCGGCGGCGAAGATGCCCATAATCGGGCCATGGCCACCAAGACTTCGGCCGCAGATGTTATCATGCTTTCTGGTAGTAAAGATGACCAAACTTCGTTCGTATACCCCTTTTCTACACTTCAGCACCCCCCAACATTATTAGATACCACACCTTTACCACCTCAACCACCTATACATTCTCTACATGATATACCTATATGGGCTTTGCAATACAACCGGTCACGGGAAGAGGATATGTTGATACCAGGGTATGAGAACATGTAAATAGAGCTTTTTTTTCACGCCTTAGGTACAGAGTCGCAGCTATATACGCCGCGATTTTGTACCTAGGGCGACGCGTTGCGTTGGCTCCATAGCTCTTGGGTGTCACAGCACATGTCTTTTCTTTTCTCCCTTTCTCCCCCTTCTTTTTAGCAATGAGTCACTATTCTACCTATGTGTATATTTACTGACTATCTTTAGTGCGGATGCTACTATTGCCTCTCAGGCCACTGGTGCCATGTCGTGGGCTTTCATCTCGGCTCTTAAGAAGAAGCCTCAGCAAAGCTACGTGCAGCTCCTCAATAGCATTCGTGACGAGTTGGCTACTCGATACACTCAGAAGCCTCAACTCTCTTGCAGTCATCCACTCAGTAAGCAGCTGGACCCCTTGGTGCCGAAGATTCGTAACATGTTGACTCATTCGACTAGACACCAACCTACTTTTCGTCATGTAAAATAACGTAGAAGCCCCCTCAGACTTGGTACTATTTATTTCTACGGTGGCTTGAACTGATTTCGCGTAAGGTCTAAGCGCCTGGGTGATGGAGTTGGTATTCATACGCATTCCTGGGTCCTGGGGCGGTCCATTCACACTTCCTTGGCATCCAAAATTTTCGAAGATCTCGCTTGAAGCGATATAATATTCCTAGCCAATGTTGACGAGATAATGATGATTGGTTTGGTTTGGCCTTTTTGTTTATTCTTTCGGATGCGTACGAACGGGATGACGGGGGCGGCTCACTGTCTTGCTGTATTGAAAAGCGAATATAATATATTCCTACTCATCTTGCCGGGCCCATGCGGCCAACCTGCTCATACCATAGCCATTGAACAAGACGAGTTCTGTCGGTATCTATGTTGCGTCTTCGTTCACTTGACTCCTTGTTGCTCTTTCGATAGATAGTATGTAATGATAATTTCTTCTTGAACCCCTATCCTGGACCTTTTCCCTCCTTTCTTTAGTAGGTATCCGTGAAGGAGTAATGTTGTATTAACGGTGATCATGCTGTGTGACCGCAACGTGTTTTTTTCTGGTTCTAGCTGAGTAAACCCAAGTTTATCCGGGTGTTTCATTTTCTATACCGAGGGACAGCAACCCCTATTTGAAATGTAAAAGGGAAAAGTTGTATGAAAGTTTAGTGGTCTAGTAACTGGTATTATGTTTACCACACCCGCAATATAAACAACACTATATACATACATCGAGTCTCATATACAACAAGCAGATTTCCATTTACCCTATGTTATAATCACTCGTATCTCAAATACAGTTATTTTCGTATCTCATCAAAAGTTCCAGAAAATGCTTCTTCGACTCACCATGCTTCTGGCGAAAGGAGGGCTCAGAGCATGAGTTAGGCGGGAATCTTCAATTAGCTGTGCCCATGACTTGATCAGCGCATTACTCACAAACATTCCACCATCGGAGAGGTTGTAAGTGAGTGGTTAGCGCTAGGCTGGTTTTCTGTGTAGCTACCTAAGAAATTCCAATAATCGAAAAAACATTATGGGTATATGCGTGACCATGAGGGTGTGTAATTGGCTTGGAGCATGATAGTTTATGCTACAGTTGAGGCCTAAACTAAAACTACAGCAATATAACGCCTCGAAGCACCAAATGGGTCACACAGACTGAATAAATTATCTCTTATTCCCTTTTTCTCTCGTAAGATTTATGACTATTAACTTAGATACACGACGTAGACTATATACTTGAGCATAGGAGAGCAGGGGGGGTGCAGGCAACGGGGTGGTATCAATATCAATGCTAACCCTTAGAGTACTCTTAGAAAAGAGAAGCTAATTAACTCCTTTCAACTTTTCACCGTCTCAACATACAGAGGCGAATGGATATACTGAGGGAAAGGAAGAGAAGAAATGAAAAAAGTAACAAACACAAAACAGCCGGCTGACCAAACAATGCATTTTCATATAGACATCAATGCGTAAAGAGAAACAGCCATTGGATCGATCAATTCGATCCAAATGTCTTGGAACTTTCGGAAAACGTCTCTCGCTTCCCTTTTCGCGTTCTGTCCGCGCCCGGGGTCCGAGATTCATTCATCCAGGTTCAGTCTTCGGGGAATAGTTCCCGCAGGTTGCTGGCAAAGACACCATTCTCGCCGTCCCATCGCTTGAAGAACTTGCCGGCCATAGGGACTAGATCTTTGATCTCAGGGGGTAAGACCTCAACCCCACCGTGGAGTTCGACGGCTTCGATGCTCCCCTCCGCAATGATGTGGTGATCTGAGCCATCTGTGCCAACCCTAGGTGATAGTCAGCTGATCTATTCCCAATTTTCGTGACCATTTGTGGAATACACGCATAGTAGTGAAGAAATTGGGACGACACATTCCGGGGAGGGAAGGGGCCAAAAACAAAAAAGAAACAAGCAGAAAGCAAGGAAGAAAAGGGAACTCACATGCACCGATAATAAGGCTCGCTGTATGCATTCCAAGAATCGCGTAGCGACGAGTTCTGCTCCCAATTCGCGATACCTCCGGCGCCTTCGGTCGTCCAGCCGAGGATGATTCCGTGGTAGTCGTAACGCTTATGTTTGAAGACCTGACCGACGCGAAACTTGACGCGGATTCCGTCTGCAAGATTGCTGCGCCGCCTTGGCGCGCGGGTGGAGGCGTCTACGCGGCGTATATCCCTGATCTGATCACGGACGCGTTTCGAAGGGAGCTCCCAGCTGCTCTGGCGTCGTCTAGGGGCCGCGAAAGTGTCATACATCGGGCAGACATACTTCTCTATAAGCCAAGAGTCCTCGGGGAAGTATTCGTAGAAATACGTCAGCAGGTCCCGAACATCCTGCTGCCAATCCCAGCGCACCTCATCGTTGTCAGGTAGGATTGGTACCATCATGATACTTGCCCAAATCATGCTATATAGAGCTGGCTGAAGATTACGCGCCCAATCTCCTCTGTTGAGCTCGATCATGGGGATCAGCTGAGACAGGGGCCGATCGATTGTTCGAAAGCTGGTGAAAGAGGCCCTGATATTCTGAGCGGTCCTCATCACAATCAGATCGGTTGAGGTCGGCGTGAGCATTTCTTCGTGCCCAGTGTAGATACCCAGTCTATAAAGCAAGTTCTGAATCTGGTCGATGGGTACTTCCTCGTCTGATCCATACGGGTCAAGAAACATGGTTTGTTGGTGTTCGGCTTGCTCCGAGGCAAGCACTACGCCATCTAGAGATACTCCAGGTGGTGACAAAACAATGGCGTGGACCTGATTGGGCAAAGCACATGGGTAGGCTTCAAATCCGGAACGTGAAGCTAAAGCCGAATAAATAGCTGCCGAGATGATGGGAAGTGATGGGTGTTGATCGTCACGAAGTGCTCGTCCAATGAGACAGTTGCGCAAGTAGCGGTATGTCTCTTCGGTAGGGTCGCTCAGGCCAGTCATATTGTTGGCATGGAGCCAGCGAGCGAGAGCAGTGGCCTTGGCCCGAGTGGTGGACCAGTCGAGATCGGGATTGGCAGCGCGAAATCGAGAGGAGATATCGTCAAGAAGCTCACAGATCTACCCGAGATTGCAGTGTCAGTTGGTTGGTTGCCTTGTATGGGTACAAGAGATGCCGGGCGAAGCGCACCTCATCTAGATCGCCCTCGTTGTCATGGAGCATGAACATGTCGAATGCGCCGAGCGCACGTTCCAGTCTCATGCCACCGTTCAGTCGCTCGACGTTGGACGGGTCTTGTTCGAAGCGTCGGCTGGTGAATTTCTGATATTTAGCCCATTCTTCAATGGCGAGGCCTCGGTGTATGCTGTCGAGGACGGTGCAGGAGTAGTATCTAGGGTACGAGTCTCAGCATACGGAGCGTGGATGGATGCGCGCATGCACAGGGGAAGGGGAATAGAGCGCGCCTGTAAGGCAGCACAGACCTTCTCGCCAGGACATCCTCGGCCGACTCGTCGATGCGGCATTGTGTCAACAGAAAGTCCTTGGCATCGTAGCCGTACCGGCAGATCTGCTCGGTCTTGTCGAGGCGGGACACGCGCGAGGCCACGATGCCATCGATGAGCCGGGCGATGCGGCTGTTGCGCTTCAGGCGTAGGAGATACAAGGCCTTCCAGTCGACGTCATGCAGGCTGCCGTGCACCTTGTCGTGGAAGCGATGCTCGGCCTGCCAATACCGGAAGCCGGTCTGGCAGTAGTATTTCCACAGGAGGGGCTCGTGCGCCAAGTCACTCAATCGGCGAGAGACGAGCGCAACGGCGGCGAGGGTCTGCTCGGGCGAGAGAAAATGGAGGATGTGGTGAATTAGCTCATCGGGCAGAGAATTTAACGAGGTCATGGCTGTGGCGGCAGCGGCAGCGGCGGGGGCGGGGGTGGTGGTGGTGGTGGTGGGATGTTGGTGTTCCGGGGCAGACATGGGACGACGCCAAGTCAAGTTGGCAAGGCGTGCACGGCTCGAGTCGGAAGGTCTTCGTATGTGATCAGTTGTTTTGTTCTGTTCTGTTCGTGTGCACTGGCGACAAAAAGGACAGACAGGGCGAGGAATTATTGCTAGATACGACGGAGTAAGGTAGAGAAAGAGATGTGAATTACAGTATAATACAAGATGGGGAGGATTACTAGTGCGGGATGACATCCATGGATATAGGATCAGGAGACAAGCAAGAGTCGGGCGGTGGCCGTCATGGAACAGTAATGCCATTTGCCTCGCATCTGATACGTCGAGCGGCACTGGCCCAACCGGGTAGCAGGTCGTTCCTTCCCTCTCTCTTCCTTGTCGTAAACAGGACTCCCCGCTGATTTGGCTGTTACCGAAGAAAAGATAGTAAAGTATGTACACCTGCAGGGTGATAAACACGTCTCTTACGTACCTACCTAGTATAATCGTCATGCCATGTGCCATCAACTGAAGTGAAGCTTTCGTTGAAACATTAATTAAACCATCAATTAAACCCGACTACTTTCTCTATGACGAATGAGGTCCCTGCCCTCGCCCTCAGATGGTCAAGCCCCCCATAGACAGCTGTAAGCTCAAAAGACGGGAAACCCCCACTACAACTGTGCCGGAAAGTGACACTACGGGTAGCCTAGGATGTGTGATTACATAATGAATCCACCCAAAACAATTTACCTACATATTTTAACAATGGCTATTTTATGCAGTTACCATTAAACAATAGGAAAGGTTAAAAAAATGAAATGCTTATTATATTTACCTATTGCTATCACTATAGGTTTTCAAACTCATGTTTGTCGTCATCTTTTTAACGCCTGTTTTGGTACTGCGCGACTTGGAAAGCAGATAAACGAGGCATGTATACATATAACCAAACCCAAAAAGTTGCGGCATTCAATGATTTATTTACCTGACGGCTAGTGGACCGACGGGACTATACTATCTATGTAGGTACTTAGCTATATGTATGTACATTGCCCCCCGTATTTCACTTTTAAGTCACAATACCGAAGCGGGCGTTAGAGGGATACCTACTTATTAGTAGGTAGTAGTAGAGTTCCGCCCCAACCTTATCCGCCCCGCCCCGCCCTTTTGAAGGGTCCAAGCTCCCCCGTACCCCAAGCGACCGGCGCCGGTGCGGATCTGAGTTCCGTAAAGTAAACAAATGCTTGCCCAAACGCGTCTTATCCGCTTGCTACTACCAAAGCCTCTCTCTGCTACAACAAACCACACCTTCCACAACAACTCACCCCATTTCCCACCGGACATTACTCGTACTCCTCACACCCTAATCTCTAACCTCATGCAAAAGAACATATCGATTTGCTACAGCTCACAATTTGGAAATATCTAACAGCGCAACTCACCTCGCGTGCAGCAGGACCTGGCCCACCCTCGTCGTCGCACCCACAGCGGTTGCTTCGACATTCACGATGGACTCCCCGGGCACCAACTTGGGTGATGGCACCTACCTCGGTCGCCACCCGCCCGACTTCGACATGACCCAAGAACCCTCCTTTCAATCCCCCTCCAAAGACAACAATCTTCTACAGCAGCTGCGCAATGGACGCGGCGCCAACCTCCGAACCCCGCGCGGGAGCCGTGCACCACTAGGCGATAGGCGCAACCTCTTGGCCGGTATTGGCGGCTCTGAGTTCACACCCATGCTCAAGTCAGCCACACGGAACAGTGCCCGGAGGCGTGGCAAGGAAAATACAAACGGACTCGCCACGCCCGCGCTGGGCAAGATTGACGAGGACATGGATATGACCAATGTCCCCGTCGAGTCTTCGCTGTTCGGCCCGTCCCGGAACATGTCATATGTGTCTGCCACCCCTCTACCTGAGGCCGATGCCAGCAGCACTACATCTACCCCTATGGTTCTGCCCACACGGCGCGGCGGCAACAACAACAAGGGCCCATTGCAGGACGGAAATCAACTATCGCTTCGCGAGCAGGAGAACGTCATCGATAAGATCGAGAAGGAAAACTTCGGCTTAAAGCTCAAAATTCACTTTCTCGAGGAAGCATTAAGAAAGACTGGCCCGGGCTTTAGCGAAGCCGCTCTGCAAGAAAACACCGAACTCAAGGTCGACAAGGTCACGATGCAGAGGGAGCTGTCCAAGTACAAGAAACACTTGGCATCCGCCGAGAAAGATTTGGAGACATATCAGCAGCAAATCTTGGATATTCAAGAGAGGGCCAAGAAAAAGTATGCCGATCAAAGCCAAAAAGCAGAAAATGACGACCTACGCCGACGTCTAGAAGAGAAAGAAGCCGAGATTGATGACCTGGAACGGAAACTACAACAAAAATCACAAGACGACGACCAGGTTGGCCAGCTACGAGATGAGATTGGCGACCTGGAGGCTGATCTGCGCGCAAAAGACCAGGAACTCGCCGAGCGCGAAGATGAGATATATGAATTGAAAGAGAAAGCAGAGAAAACAAAACAGGAATGGGAAACGGCTGAAGCCGATATTCAACGACTACAGCTGCAATTAAAACGAGAATCGCACGACAACGACCAGCTTAATGAGCTGCAAGACGAAATCAATGACCTGAAGGCTGATCTGCGCGCCAAGGACCTTGAGATCACTCAACGCAGATCTGAGGTCGCGAGCCTTCAACAGCAACAGCTACAGAGGCAGTCAAAGGGTGACGATTACGTAACTCAGCTACAAAACGATATCAACAACCTGAAATCCGATCTACGTGCAAAAGACGCCGAGATCAATCAACGCAAGCATGAAATTCAGCTCAAGTCCGAAGAGCTGGAGGTTGAGCGCATGAAGTCTGAAAAGACGAACAACTACGAGGTCAAGTTGAAGTTGGAGCTGGAAGAAGTGGAAGAGAGGTGGAAGACCGCCGAAGCAAAAATCAAAGTTCTTCAACAACAACGACAGTCCCAGGACGACAGCCAAATCAACCAGCTACGCGGTGAGATCAGCAAGCTGGAAGCCGAGCTTCGCGAAAAAGATTTGGACTTCGAGGACCGTGCAAACGAGATAGACATACTTGAAGAAAAGCTAGAAAGGAAGGAGGACAACTGGAAAGCTGAAATCGAGAAATACGAAGATGAGATATTCAAATTGAACACAAGTCTTGAAGCAGCCGACAGGAAGCGGAGAACTGCCGAAGAAAAAGTTATCGAGTTAGAGCAGAATGATCGGTCGCGCGAAGAACTAGCCGAAGCTAAGGACACGATCAAAGCACTCGAAAATAATATACGTCGTCTCCAAGAACAACTAGACGACAGGAAAGACGAGTTGCAGCAAGCTCTTGACGCCGAAGGGGCTCTATCAGGCAAAGAGAAGAAGCTGCGAGACACCCTCAGCAGCGAAACTGAGCGGCACAGGAGTGAGGAAGCAGTACTCAGCCGCCAGATTGACAGCCTCAAGCGTGATCTTGAGTCTCGACAACTTACATTGACGAGCCTCCGCACCACCTTGAATAGCGAGACTGAGAGGCACAATATTGAAAAAGCTGCGCTTGATCGTCAAATCAACAACTTAAAACGCGATCTTGATACACGGCAGTTCAGCGCTATAACCAGTGAAACAGAGCGGCACCAAGGTCGGGAGACTGCGCTCACTCGGCAGATTGACAGCCTTCAACGCGATCTCGACGCTCGGCAGTCCACCTTGCTAAGTCTTCGCAATGAGATTTCGACGCTTCGAGAAAATCTTCGCCAGAGAGAGCGTGATTATCAAGACCAGGCAGATAAGCTCGATGCTCAAGCGGATAAGATTGAAGCCCAGGCGAAAGAGATTAAAGCCCAGGCGGACAAAATTCAGGACCAGGCGGACAAGATCGAGGCTTTGGAGGATGATGTGGAAGTCATTACGACGCTACGAGAAAATCTTCGCCAGAGTGAACGCGACTACCAGGATCAGGCTGATAAGCTCGATGCTCAAGCGAAGGAGATTAAAGCTCAGGCGGACAAAATCGAAGCTCTAGAGGATGATGTGGAAGTCCAACAGACCATGCACGATGATGAATTGGAAGACGCTATCGAGAAGCTTAGAGAAGCCGACGAGGAATGCCAGGATCTAAGGCGTCAGTTGGAGCTCTCCAAACGCGAACAGGTAGCACGAGTCGATCGCCTTGGTCAGCTGGAAGATGCCGACATATTCGCCGAAAGGCTGAATCAGCAGCTACGAGATACCAAGCAAAAGCTCCATGATACTGAACAAGAATGCAAAGACCTCCGGCGCAAACTGCAAAGCGCATCCCGCGAACAGTCAAAAGAGGTTGTGGAAGCTCAACAGACAACGGAAGACTTGCAACGCCAGCTTCGACGAGCACAAAGGGAAACCAAGGATGCCAAGCTTTCGTGTGAGGATTTCCGTTCAAAGCTAGATGCGTCCAGGCAAGACCTAGACCAAGTAAAATCATTATGCAGGGAGCTCCGCCATAAGCTCGACCGAGCTCTCAGTCAACGCGATAAATATCAGGCATCGGTCGAGAAACTCCAGTATGACTGTGATCGGTTGAAAAAGGGAGCGGAAGACGCCCTAGCTTGGATCCAGGCAAAGAATGCAGAGAAGCCGAATTCATCTGCCCCCGGTCCAATCAAGAAGGCAACCATGGCGACTTTCAGATACGGTGACGTTGTCATGGACGTGGTAGATCAGAAAGATCACGAGGCCGTCATTCGTGCCGCCGACTCGGCCCAGCGACGACATGAGAAGGAGGTCCGGGGCATGACCTTGCAACTAGAATGGATGCAGGCACGATGGGAGCGCGAGTCAAAGCTACGGCATGATGGTGCCTTTGCCAAGAAATTCCTCCAGTTGCGACTAGACATTGCAGATGCTTGGTAAGTTATTCCCTTATCACAACTTTCCAGCGTGTAGTCTAGGTACTTATACTAACAATCTTCACAGCAACAAAGCGGATCTCCGAGCTCTTAGCAAGATCCATCAACAGCTTGGTCTCAAACCACCAAGTGCGCTTGCGTCAGAAAAACTTAAGGATAGCAAGCCTGTCAATAAACTGAAGGCCTTTGTCGCTGTCATCCGGGCCGTGGCGCGCATGCGGATCGACGCGCGGAAATGGGGCGAGCATGAAAAGACGCGGCTGAGACTCGTCGCGGCGTGGGAGAAGCAACAAAAGCAGAAGCAGGTGGTCTGCTGATCAACGGACATGTCATCATTTCTTAAAATCGGGGAGCTGCATATCGTGATACCTCATGGATAAGGGTTGGTCGGCGTTTCGGGGAGGGATTCATCGTTTCAATTGGGTCAAGGAGGGGTCTCATTTCTGGAAGATTGGCACTGCATACACTACGACTACGGGCTTGTTAGACGATACCAAATATGATTTGTTATGGAAGCGTTACTTCAGCGTTCATCTTTCATCTTGAGAGCACAAGTAATCCAGCGCTAAACAACCGCTCCGAGGCATTGTATGCATGAATATCCGCCGGTCGACGCCACCAGGACATAGCATATGTACCATAGCTCGTGAGCAAGTGCGCTCCATAAGCACAATACAGAGTGCATTCCCAATATCTTTCACGTGTGAACAGAAAAACCCAGTGTAAATACTATTTTGGTAAATGCTCAAGAAGGCGACGCGCTGTCACCGAGTCTGGTATGTACAATTCGAAGACCTGTGTCTCAATTTTGTTTCGTCTTTTCCAAGCGATGTGTTTATTCGATCCCCCCTATCGCTAGCTATCCTTGACATCAATCTTCTCGATAAGATCGCCGCCAATCCTCGCAATCTCAGCGAGCACAGCTTCCCGATTCAACTCAAACGTATCCGGATCAGCGCTTGTTGGTTTAAACGAGGACGGCATGTTCGCGCTCAACCCACGGCTGTGCAGCTGTGGGTTCCAAAGCGCTGTTATCACTGTATCTTCCGGCCCACCATGGAAAAAGAGTAACGGAGTTGCATATATAGAGGTAAATCGTCTCAGAAGAGCTGAGACTGGAGGCTCTGGTAAAGGGAGGGCCTCGGAGCCACCACTCTCGTCAAGATTCTTGAAGTGGGAATGCCTGGTCCCGTCGTCTCGAAGGACGGCTTTGATCGCCTTGGCCGAAAGATGTATCACGACATCATAATCACGGAGACCAGATTGAAAGAGCGTACGAGGGTCGAGCTCAATGCCTTTATCTTTAGTGGCCTTGGAAGCGGATCGAGCTAGTGTTGTCATGCGCGTTGCGATGACTTTGGGAATGTCCTGTGTATAGGCTACACCAGTGACATCAAAAGGGGTGGCGACGAACAAAGTCGTGCGGTTCATGTTGGGGTCGATCTTCCTCCAAGCTTCCAAACGTGTCGAAATATCGAGACGTTGTGTGGCAGAAAGGGAATCAGACGGGTCAATAATCATCGGTTCCTCCCGCCAATCATACGATGCAAGCGTGAGTAGGGTCCGTAGAAATCCGGCTGATGTTGATAAAGGCATGGGGAATGGATGAGGTTGTAAAAAGGCTTGCAGCACGAAGAGTTCAATGAGTGGCTCGTTAAAGTGATTGCCAAGCCGGTGTGCATTGAACCAGCCCTTGGTGAGGCGAATTGACGAGGAGAGCGCAGGGAAACGGGTGCAATATGTTGAAATAGTCTGGTTATGGACCGGGAGGATCGCGCTTCTCCACCGTACGGACGAGAGCAAGGCTGCAGCTTCAGTACGGATATGGCGGTCGAGAGTCTGGTCCTTGGTTTGTCTATCGAGCAGAGTCTCTTCCTGGTCGCTATGAACGCGAAGACGGAACGAAAACCCACTTTCGTAGACAATATCTAAAAAGGCTAGGTTCTCAGTCTCGCGCGAGGCATCTTCTAGTCCTAGATGTGTTTTGATTTCAATCTTAGTCTCTTTAAGAGATTCTCCTATCTGAAGGAGCAACGCTATCTTCGCTCGCTGGATCGAGGCAATATTCTCTGGCCACTTTCCGGACGCTTCAAAAGACAGCACTGCTTCAATTGGGGTCATGCCGTGCTTTCGCTGATGAGGAGCTGGTGAGCGTAAAGATGAATATCTCGTTTCGGGGCTGATCGGCACGATCTGTCTCACAGACAAGGGCAAATCTTCTAGATCTCGTATGTCCTTCTCAAAGACGGAAAACGCGCTTTTCACAGCATCGAAGTTCGACTTGTCCGCAGGGGATAGCGAAATAAGACTCGAGAATTCTTGGCCATGAAATTCAAGGTCACCGTCATTCAGCTTCAGTCGCGACATTAAAATGTAACGAATTATAGCCTGACAGATGCCATAATAACCGAGGGACGAGTGCTCAGTCCAGTTGACTGACTCGACTATTTCGCCAGAGGGGAACTGCCAAAGCTCGGCAACATCGCCCCAGAACTCCCGGAATCTAGCCGCATCCTTTTTCTGCTCGTAAAGCGGCCCGAACTCCCTTGCTTGGGATGCTTTAGCGGGGTCACACATTATGCCCACGATAAGTTTTCCTGTCTTCGACTTTGTAGATGCTGTTGTAATTTTCCAATGTGTAGCCTTCGGTAATTGGATGTCGATCAACTTAGCTCGCTCACCAAGTGCCCGTTTCAAAGTCCGAAAAATCTCTTCGGCAAAGGCCACTGTTGGACTCCTACCTTCGGAGAGACTGAGTGGTTTTTGCACAGCACTGGGGGAAACGTTGACTTGAACAAATAAATCAAACATCTGCAATGGCTGGTTGACTTTGGTAATGAACAGTGCATCGAACTGATCAACTTGCGGGTTATTGATAACCGACATTGAGAGTTTGGCATGTTCGTTCAACACAAAGGACGACCAACTGGTCATATTAAACAGAATATTGATCTCTCGATCTGAATCATACAGAACAGGGCCGGTTTGGCGCACAGTTTCCGGTGTTGTTGCTTTTGATCCAAGGATTACGGGTTTCTTGTGCAGATTTGATGTAGCCAGGTACTGTAAGGTGGCTTTGAAAAGCTGGGAGGCATGTAAAGAGGGAGAGAGAATAGGTTCGCCCTTCCTCCCTCCGGTCTGAAGTAGAAGTGCCATCAAAACGGCCCAATGAAAATGGCCAAAACCACCATCGGCTACATCACTCCCAAACCCACGCTGCTGCATCCAGATGCGGCCCAGTACGCAAGCGTCCTTGAAAGAGGCGCAGGTACTTGATGTGCGATGAAGGAGCTTCAAGTACGGAACAAACTGACTCTCTGATTTGAGAGTACTATTATAGAAAGGAGTCGGCACCTTGCTATCTTGCGATTCATCAGAATTATTCCGGCGGATGGAACTACCAGTAGCCGACAGTTTTGCCGTAGGAAAATAACCTTCGGGCGCGCTGGGTATGATCCTAATCTCATAGCTGCGTTGCTTCCCATGCGACTCGTCCTTTTCCGCTTTGGGCGTCTTCGAGGATTTGGCTTGTGGCCGCGCAACAAGAACGGGGAGCAATGCATTGCCGTTGAAATTGGCGTATACAAAGTCCAAGTCGGAGAATTGCTTGCGCAACAAATCGGCGATATACGCCAGGAAGAATGCCCTCTTGTAGAAGTAGCGATAGTCACGATAATCCTTCTCAGAGAACAGGCTAGCTGGCATGACGACAATCATATCAACGGCGAAATTGGACTGCGACTTGACCATAGTCTGGGATGCATAGGACCCTACCACGTTGACATGGGTGGGCTTGTCGAAGGCGACCTTGTACGGGCAGTGTTTTGCAGGCTTCGGGTCAGGGAAGGGGATGGCGGTACGGTTCGTCTTTTCCCACTTTGTGGATGCTTCGTCAATCTGGCATGATGATTGCGGTTAACAGATGGTGTATGAAGAGAGCGGTATGCAGAGACTACGCAGCGGATCGCCGTGTCGCAGTTTACATACGGGAATAGGGCCAAACGGTTCGAGGCCATCGATTGCCTCTTTGAACTGGCGCAGAATCTGATCCAAGCCGGGAAATGCCGTGGAATAGTCCAGCTTCACCTCCTTCAGCAGCTCGTCCGTCTCCAGCACAAAGGCGCTCGAGCCCGAAGCGCCCATCGATGACGCCGCCATGGTTTCGAAAGTCGGGCCGTCATGAGCGTGATCTAGCTTTCGCCGTTTGGGCGAATTAGGTTCCATAATCGGCCGGAAATGAAGCGTAGCGCTCTACTATATTCAACGAGGAAGAGTGTGAAGAACGTAAGCCATATGGGCGCCGACAATCGCGGACTCAGTTTACGGCGGACTCGCTTGTTGCTTGCTGGTTACTTATCTTCACCTCGTGCATTGTCCCGCTTCCCATAAATTTTTGGAACAATTGCTGATCATGATGCTCTATCGATAAGAGCTTCAATCCTTATGTGGAGGAGTTTCGATAAACAGGCTTAATGAAGTTTATCTGTACAGCTATGCAATTATGGAGCTACTCGAGACCCCTCAGTCGGCACGGTACCTATGTACATAGTACTCATCACTTACGTAAGTACATGCCTACAGCATAATACCGTGGCTAGCCAGGTACTTCCCTGCCCGGCAATGACCGTGTCTAGTGGGGTTATTGGGCATGTAGGTACCTAGGTAGGTATCTCTGTTTCCCTCTCAAGAATTATCGTCTTCCCTTTCTGTCGAGAAAGCAGAGTCCTTGACAGTTCTGTTTATATCGATCAACCTTATGTATGCAATTCCATCAACAATGGCTAGAGCTACTAACAGCCAATGCGGCATCGGTAAGGTAGGTAGCTGGAAGCAGCTGAACTACCTACCTACACTTACATACTTACAGAGTATAAGTTGTACCGATGCAATGCGTATAAATGATTATCCTGGCCAAGCCGTTCGTCTTGCCGCTATTTCCCGGCCTATTTCGAACAAAGAAGTCTGGAGTCTATCCACTTCCCCAGTTCCGTGCCAATTCCGCTCCGACTCGCCAGGAACCAACCCGTCTCATTGGTGCCCGAGGCCAGAGCTGGCGCAGTACGGACTCACGACTAGACAGGGATGTCGACTGACGGAATTACGCAGGGTCAATTCATAGCCGACAGTAACACCCGCGATTCGGCGGTTTCGAGCAAGCACATCGAGCATCGAGCATTTCTAAAAATCACCGTTGCCGGCAGATTCTCGCGGAACGTTTTCCCTACTTTGTAGAAACAACCGTCAACGACTGTGCCCTGCCATTGTTCCGCTCCCTGTCCCTCTCCGTAGTCACTAGGAAGTCGAGACGAGCTCCGTCGCAAACCCTAGCGAGTCTCGTCTAAGTCTGATCCCGTCAAAGACGCCGTGCCGTGATGCCTTCGCCAGCGATATGTATGCGGACTCTGAGAGCCTACTCTCGACATGGCTCCAATGTAAGTGAACCCAACCATGCCGTTGCAGTGGCCACATGCTGACTGTCCGTCCCTACAGCATGTCCGAGTTATGGCCAGGGCCTTTTCCGCCACCTCCCGCAGGCTTGAGATCAACAAGGTCTACCCTTCCGCCTCGGAGGCCATAAAGGACCTGAAGCCTGACTCGACTCTTCTGTGCGGTGGCTTTGGTCTGTGCGGTGTGCCTGATACTCTAATTAATGAGATATTGAAAAGACCCGAGATAACAGGTCTCACGGCCGTTTCGAACAATGCCGGAACCGACACCTCTGGCCTGGGCCAGCTTCTGAAGTCAAAACAGATTAAGAAGATGATTGCTAGTTATATCGGCGAAAACAAGACATTTGAGTCCATGTACCTGACTGGTGAGGTCGAGCTGGAGCTTACCCCTCAAGGCACTCTGGCCGAACGCTGCGCATCTGGCGGCAAAGGTATCCCAGCTTTCTACACCCCCGCCGCCTTTGGAACCGTTGTACAAACAGGCGACCTGCCCTTGAGGAATAAGAGTGACGGCACACCCGACCAGTTTTCTTACCCGAAAGACGTCAAGGTCTTCAACGGGAAATCGTACCTTCTCGAGCACAGCATCGATGGAGACTATGCCTTCGTCAAGGCCTACAAGGCCGACAAACTCGGTAACTGTCAATTTCGTCTTGCCGCCAACAACTTCAACGGTGCCATGGGGCGGAATGCCAAGATGACCATTGTCGAGGCTGAGCATATCGTCGAACCTGGCGAGATCCCTCCAGAGTCTGTCCACCTCCCAGGTATCTATGTGAAGAGGGTCATTCAGAGTACTACCGAGAAGAATATCGAGAAGTACACCTTTGCCAAGGATGACAGTGATGCCGACGCCAAGAAGGTGCTTGGCTCGGGTGACACTGCCGCTAAGAGAGAGCGTATTGTCCGGAGAGCCGCCAAGGAGTTCAAGAATGGCATGTATGCGAACCTTGGAATCGGCATGCCCATGCTAGCCCCTGGCTTCGTCGGTCCCGAGGTCGAGGTTCAGCTTCAGTCCGAGAACGGTATTCTTGGACTCGGCCCTTACCCTAAGCAAGGCGAGGAAGATGCAGACCTTATCAATGCCGGTAAGGAGACGGTGACCCTGCGCCCAGGTGCTGCCGTCTTCGGCAGCGAAGAGAGTTTCGGTATGATCCGTAGCGGTCGCATCAACCTGACCATCCTCGGCGCCATGCAAGTTAGTGGCACTGGTGACCTGGCAAACTGGATGTTGCCCGGTAAGGTAAAAGGTTTCGGAGGTGCTATGGATCTGGTCAGCAACCCCAGCGCCACCAAGGTTGTTGTCACGATGGAGCACACAGACAAGAAAGGAAACCCCAAGATCGTCAAACAGTGCGCTTTCCCCTTGACTGGTCGCGCATGTGTGTCAAGAATCATTACGGAGCTGGTAAGTGCTTATCCTTCGATCTCGTATTGTCCCTTGACCTGTCTGACCTGTCTGACCTTACCGTTCAGGGCGTATTCGATGTCGACTTCGCGCATGGCCTCACCCTCATTGAGATTGCGGATGGTGTCACTGTAGATGAAATCAAGAGCAAGACTGAGGCTCCATTCCATGTCGCTGACGACTTGAAGCCCATGCTCTAAAACCCGGGGTTTAACTAAGTGTCTTTTTTATCCATGTTGTATATAAAGTGTTTACCGGTTTTGGCGTTGCATAATGATAATGGGAAGCATTTCATGTTTATATCATCAGCATTGCAAAGGTGGAAGCGTACCTATCCTCGTAAATAAAGAAGGGTCGTCAATCTGAAGAACTAAATAGTACAAAGCCTCGGATTCATCTGATACATGAACCCGGTGTTATACGAACACTATGACAGTCTTCTCATATATGTTGTAGAGTCGGGATGTAACAGAATTATTCATTTTTCTATTCTTTGATCAGACTGCTTCTCGAGAGCGCATAAATGGAGCTTATATATATCTGTTTGCTTATCACAGGAAATATTTCCGGAAAGACGTATTTGAGCATCCTTCAGAGGACCCATGACTAGGATTCTAGGCAATATCTACGAGATTGTATGTGTATCTGTCTCTAGCTAGGGATGTAGGAACAGTAATTACGCTACATAGTCGATAACTCATTACATAGATAATAGTCGCCGAGGAGTCGAGGAAGCTAAATTAGTCACACATGTTCTTGTGGCCATGTTGTGGGGTTTACACTCCTGTAGTGTATTCCATGACACCTCACTATGAAAAATAGACTCTACCTTGATATTGCTCGCAAGGAGGACGGGAAACTGGGTTGTCTCACAGGCGGGTTTCCATTGTATTAATATGCCCATTTCGTGTATTTAGTTCGCTTTTGGGTAGATAGGCGATTTCTTTATTTCAGCATGACGGGTATTCGGATAATGTGATCTGACCCTAAATCCATTCATGGTTTCGCTTTCCAGTCCTAACTCTAATACTAGTGATGTACAATGTACCATGCATGTGATAATCTATTCAAATTAGCGCTTTGATAGGAATTTCGCAATTGCTTCATCCTTGATTGAGTTGAGATGGGCTGTACGAATCGGAGTTGTCTGGCCGCTTTCTATGCCGTTTATCAGACTCATTGGAAGTATCAGCAGGCCGTTTTTTGGTCTCGTCTGTCTTGGCCGTCGAGCTCGATGTTTCACTTTCTCGTTTAATACGGACAAAAGTGAGATATATTTTGGATTTTTCTGGCACGGTCTTGAACGGTTTTAGCGGTAACCCCGTCTGCGACTCCCAGCCGAGGTGCACATTTATCATTGGTCGAGGGGGAAGGACAATGCCTCCCAAGCTAAATGCGCGTTCACCGATTTCTAGGCCTTGTGCGCTAAGATCTCGATTGTGTAAGAGTGTACCGATGAAGCTGTACAGGAAAAAGCCCCAAAATTCATGGCCGTTTGAGAAATTCGAGATCCTGTGGCTCGGGTCATGCCTGATAAAATTGCGAAAACCATCGCCAGATAAATAATAGCCGGGTTTGTTCCAGATCCCGATATATGGGTTGCGGGTGTTAAGGTGCTTGAAAGCAGCCGACGTGTAAGCTCTCGACGTGTAAACTCTTCTGCCGCTCAAGCCAAAGAATACTTGTCTTAAAGCGAGTGGGTCCTTGAGATGTTTGAACACTTCCTGAAAATGCGTAGAATATCTCTGGTGAGAGGTCAATGCTATTTTTTGGGGTTGACGTGCTGGGCTCCCAAATCGCAGGTAATGGAGGTCATTATTAGCAGGAGACTCCATCTTCGGTAGATCATGAGAGATGCTGGTCTCGACAAGATCTAGATGTGAAATCAAGGTTGCTTCAAGAGGCACATACCAATTGCTATGTTTCATATTCCAAGTCGAACCTGCTTCCACTTGGCATACGGTGCGGCATACCTGACGTGTTGCTGTCCAACTCGAGCCTGCCGCCTCTTCGGATGTCTGATGTGTTGTTGTCCGAGTGTCTCTTCCTATCCCTTCCCAGTCACGCCGCCTTCTAGCAATATCGTACATGACAAGGGATGGAAACGTGTGGATATAGCGGAGGGATTGTTTTGTGGTTTGACCTTCTCCCCAGACTCTCAGAATCCGTAGTACCGGGAAAGCACCCGGCCTCGTGGACCACTGTTGCAAGACTGAGTCGGTTAACCGTGGGAAGAGTTTACCTCCACCGTGGTCGATGATCTCAAGCACAGCCAGATTCTTTAGCTCGACCAGCTGTGACAAATCGGGGGGTGGGCTGCGGATGTTACCAGCGATGATTAGATGCGTCAGAAAGCAAAACGTCTCAGAGCCTAGAGGTTCTATGTATTCTGCAAGGGGACGTGCCATGGGAGTCGAGATACTATGGCTCATCAAGAGAGGACAGATGTGATGTCTCGTCCCCGGGTCATTTAAGATGCTCCTTGTTAGGGTCTTGGCCATGAGTTTCCAGGTCTCTACAGACAACCTCCTCTTTTGCTTGACTGCTTCCCATATCCTAGACACGACTTTGACTCCAAGTGTTAGCAATCTATGTTAATGGTGGAGTATCAGATTAGGGGTTGCATCTCTGAGTGAAATACGTGAATTCTAAACTTACCCCTAATGGGGAGAGGCTCTAGATACGTCTCGTCTAGTTTGTCGATGTGCTGTACGACCGTCTCTACACACATATCGACGAGCGTCGCTGGACCCGAGTGGGCGGGTAGAGGCGGGGGGCAAAGACCGTCAAGGACTGGAAATTGGGCAAGATTCCACGGCAAAAGTCCTCTCTGGCGACTGGACCTGGCGGGGAAGCTGCTCATGATGGAGGTCGACTGACTTAGATCCGTAATCGCTAGAAATAGAGCGAATAATGAGTGAAGCGAGCGTGGTTGGAATAGTACTTCATACAAAATGATGACCATGCAAGTTGGATTATGATTTTACAGATGTTTGATGTGCCCTGTACTATGGTATAGGTAGATGCCAGAGAGCAAAGGGGAAATAAATGCCTTTTTACTGTGGTAGGCACTTACTTACTTCCAACGCCCGAGGGTCGCCACTGTGAAGATATTCACAGGTGCGCATGCTAGCTGGCTTATAGCGAGGGCAGCGGGGTAGTTGTAGCTGGGAGCATACCTACCTACCTACTAGTACTATAAGTACACATGGAAGGTACTTACTTAGGTATGTATGTATTTAAGGTAGGGGCCTAGGAGCTAGGTATAAGTGACATCCCGTTTCCAATAATAACACCTCCTCGTTCCTCCTATTTCTGGGTTATTCTAATCTAGTCGCACTACATGTGAACGTGTAACATTGCTTGTATGTCTTTACGTTTATGTTGACTTGTACGCAGTCTCATTGCTTGTTTTCGGCCAGTTCCTTCATTCGCGGCGCCACCAGGCCAAGGGTTTCGTCCTCACTGGTGGTATCCTTGTGTGAGAAGCTATCGAAGGTGCGCAGGAGAGTCTCGTCGATTTCCTTGTACAGCCCGTGATCGATGTGGATTAGTTGTCCACGGCGCGACTCGTCGGCCATCAGCTTCGCCACTGCCCGCGCAACGGCAGCGGCCGGTTGGGTGTAGATGCCGAACTGTTTGAACAGCTCATCCATTACCATGCCGGTCGACGTCCAGCTGGGGGCCAGGGCATTGACGCGTACGGGCAGGTTTTGCGCCGTGAGTGCCGCATGGAGGCCGCGCATGAGTCCGACTGTGCCGTGCTTGGACACCGCTGGAGGCCGTCAGCTTGCTGCCTTCTTCCGGCCCAGTGATACAGATGGGCCATACATTGCCATACTTGGCATTCTCGGCCCAGCGGTCGCAAGGAAAACTGTGAGACACTCACCATAATCGACGGCACGGAAGCGCTGTACCCCTGTGGAAGAGCTATTGATAACGATACTACCCCCGCTCGGATTTTGGCGTATGTAGTGGATCGCGAGGGCTGCAGTATTGATCATGGCGGTGAGATTGATGTCAAGGACGAAACTACTTGGCTCTTTGGGATCCCCGTTGTCGTCGAGCTCGAGTCCGTTGACGTAGTTGACCTTGGGCCCAACACCAGCATTTGCGAAGACGTGATCGACCTGGCCGTGGAGTTCTATGGCCTTTTTGAAGACTCCCACCAGGTCTTGCCATTTCGTAACGTCGGTCTTGCAGAAGTTGAATTGTGCGGAACTCACTGCGCTCTCTGTGGGCTCGCGAAGGTCGGCGCTAATCACGGATGCACCTAGCGAAAGAAGGAGTTGCACTGCTGATAGTCCGATTCCCGACGAACCACCTGCAAGCAGGCCCGTTTGTAAGCCAAACATGGATGAGAAAGGGTGAGCCTCAACGAAGCCTAAGAGCCATCGCACCTGTAACAATGACAGTCTTGTCTTTCAGGCTGGTCAGGGAGTCGTCAGTAATTACGAACTCGGACATTTTGTTGTCAGTTCTCTCAATTCAAAAGCCGGGCGTGACCGAAAATGCCGATGTGTAAGGTGCTGATATAACCTGTCGAATCCAGCAAGCTTCAGAGTTTGAAGTTCTCACTATGGATGTGAAAATGGGGAGTATTATATCTTTTCATCACACCATGTGCAAATAATAACAGTATGCGCTAGCTGATCTGCTCCGTGATAGTCGTAGGCAGTATGCATACAATGTAGACAGCTAAGTCATGTAATGTAACTCAACTGTACTCGATTAGTCGTTTCAGTATCTGGTCTGTCCCCTCCCGGCAAGAAAAAGCAGGTCGCAAAAGGCCGCATCGGAGCTGGACTTCCCAAAACGGTAATTTTCAGCTAATATCAGTGAACGGGTCACCACATTCTGATTTGATAGTAATAACTCGACTGAATAATTGATCGGGTCGCACCTTTTCTTCGCATATATAGACAGCCGTCGGAGGTTCATTAATACCAATAAAGAAAGCTGTATACCTGGCCCCCAAAGACAAGCTGCCTTTACGCGTAGTAAAGTATCTTCGATATTGATCACATCTTTTAGCCCTTAGTTCAAATTTTCTATTACGAATTTCCCTCAAAGCAGCCAGCGCAGCCGCTGAAAGCAGACTGTTTCAAAGGAATACAGATAGTTACTGGGCTTTCGGAAATTCTGCGGAGAAAACGAAAGGGTGATCTGACTACCATGGACGATGTTAAATGAGATAGGTATGTCAATAACTAAACAGTCTGTTATGGCAACTACTAAGTATTGAGAGCAGACATCGTGTGGTCAGCTGGCGAATGCAATATGCGCAACGAACCCCTGTTGAATCCAGCCCCTTCCTACGCAGCGCCTGAAATTGACCCAGACCTGAACTACCGGTAGTAGCAGTATGAATTTCTTACACACCTGTGATCAGATATGATGCGTTGTAGAAACCACTGCTAGTTGGATTCGAATAGGGGACCATGGAAGGTCCAAAGTCATCGCAACGTGAGTAATTCCAACATATCAAAGGACAAATCATTATCTAGTCCTTGCTATATTTCTCTCTGCTACTTAGGTATAAACGCTATATAATTGATATCAAAAAGGTCCTACTTTCAGAACTTAGAACAAACAGGCCTAATAAGACTATATCTTGACTCCCAACCCTGCACCAGTGCGTCTCATTCTCACCAGTCTTGCCCCGAAAAGTAAGGACGCACCGAGCAGCAAGCTTGCCCCAGCAAAACCTTGGGCACCGTTATATCTCCCGCCGTCGGCAGCGATGATAGCTCCAGCGATTGGATTCCCAGTCAGCGTGGCGAAACTGACGATCGTGAACACCATACCGATTCTGGTTCCCTGTTTTTGTGGATTCGTGGTCAACGAGCTGAGGCCTGCCGGGAATAAGCTCTGAATACCCCCGGCTGTGATGCCATAGAACGCGGCCCAGACGTATATCTTGGTAGGAGTGTCAACCACCATCCAAGCAAGTATCGTGATGCCGCCAAACATGGCAAAAGGAGTAAGCATATTAAGAGGACCGTAACGGTCAGCGAGATGGTTTGGAAGCAATCGGCCGAAGATGCTGACGCCGTTGAGGATCAATATCAAGTTGAGGGAGTTGACGTATGAAAGCGAGGGGTGAACGAAGGCGGGATCACGACTGTATGCGCCGAGATAGTACACGGGCAGGTATACTCCCCAAAAGTTGAAGAACATGCCTACAGCATATAAAGTATACTCAAGCTCGCGGAACGCAGACAACTCGACGAGAGAACCGGAGCGTCGCGGAGGAATGCGCGACCGCATGAATGCTAACACGAAAACCATGGTAACGACCATGACGAGACCCATGGCACGGATGGTCCAACCAAATCCAATGGTAGGCAAAAGCTGGCGAGCCATGGCGGGATATATGAGACCACCCGTGACGGTGCCGGAAGCGCTGAGACCCAGAGCGAAAGAGCGTTTGGTGCTGAAGTAATTCGCAACGGTCGTGATGGCTGCGCAGAACAGGAATCCGCATCCGAGGCCTATCGTCAATCCCTGTGCAAGGAGAAGCTGCCAGTACTGCGTCGCGGCTGAGGTGGTGAAAATACCGAGCGCAAGGAAGGCTGTCCCGATGAACAAGATGGGCCTTAGAAAGCCAGCGTCGACCAAGCGACCCGTAAACGCCCCGATGAAGAATGTGAGGAACACCGTGATGCTACCGATCCAGGAGATATCCGACGGAGGTCGGTCTAGGAGCTCCGCGTAGTAGGACTGGAAGACTCCGAAGGAGTTGATGAAACCCCATGTGTTTGTAACAGCTAAATGGCCACAGAAACCTACAGGGAGGTGGTCAGCACGCGATTGACCAGGTGTGAAGATGGTCTATGAACGGAACAAAAGCTGTACGATGCGGGTACTAATCTGGCTTACACATGATCCATGCCGTCCGCCCACCGTCCGGGGGCGGTCCAGGGTTCCGGCTTGCGTTGGTTGAGATTCGACTGAGCACCCGATTCAGCGCCCCGACCGCGCCGCCTGCGTTTGTGTCATACTCCGGCTCTATTTCCCATTGGTCGTCTTCTTCGTCCTTTGATGCCGCTTCGCCTTGGGCCTGCGATTGTCCTTGCCTCGTAGCATCTCGAGACTCCTGCTTCTCGATGTCTATCCGCAGTTCTCCATCGCTGGAGCTGGGAGTGGTAGAGGTTGGCATATTATAAGAATGTGAAGCTAATGAGTTGTGCCCTGCGTGCTCTGCACGGATCAGAGCTTCTTCGAACTGAGGCTCAGACACGTATACAGGAGATTTCACTTTCACTTGACGAAAAGTATCGAAAGGGTCCAGACTTTTGTGAATTGCTGTTGGAGTTGTATCTAGTGACAAGAAAGTCGACTCTAAGGTAACGGCTGTTTACAACAGATTGCCAGGATATAAAAGAGAAGACGACTAGTTCACGAGGCTTATCATATAAGAAACGAAAACATCACGCCTTAAGTCGGGCTAAGGGGGGAAACGCAGGTCGAAGTCCGCTTTGATTATTAAAATAGAATATGACCAATACTCAACCCAGGAGAAAAGAATTTGCTCTGCACCATGCTCTTACAACACACTAAGGAAACACCCCTGGATCGGAGCTTCGATTGACACATCGACCAGGAAACCCACTTCCCGCATCCTTAAAGTTAACCGCTAAAGCATCCGAAGACGACCCGCACCGGTGGGACTGGGGAGGATGGACCTTGAGCGGGGACTAAGATAGCAGCGTAGCTTGAGAAAGTTGAAAGTGATGTTATTTAGGTTGATTTCCGTTGTCAATCGGAGCTTTGATATCCATAGTCTTTATGACAGCGTCCATTGTGTCGCTACCCAATTAAGTGCGAAGCCTTGCTGGCTTGCTGGAAATAATTCGATACCGGCTTCGGGAGCATCAAGAATGCATGTCGCATGGAGGCGGACGACCGTCACCGCCTTGTAGGCCGGGGTGAGCTCGTCATTGGCTAGAACAATATCTGAATCTATTCTAACGTTTAATGGCTGTTGGTTACTAAGGGAAAGCCATGCGTAGGACCTGATGTCATAACCTCGAGGTCGTTGTTGCTCGTGCAATGTAGGTCCATGTGATGTGAGCCCAAGGGCGCGGCGGATATAAGCCGGATATGGGAAGAGGTTTCTTGGCAGGAACAATGATATCCCCCACCTTAATAATCAACAGCATGACCGGACCTAGGTATTCCCGCTATCAATTTCATGGTGTATGTAGTATTGCCCGCGGAGATAGATGACAGTTCCAGCTCCAATTTGGGTCGAAACGGGAAGCTCCGTTTGACCTCGTGGAGCCGGAGAAAGGCGGCTGTCGATATTCGCAACGCCAGGACTGAGCTATCCCCGTTTTCTGGGGTTTCGAATCTGGGATACAGTTGTCTCCATTTCTCGGACTAACAGGCGATGCCACTAGTTTTGCTTCATATTTGCCTTCGGATCACAACATAGCGGCGACTACGTATACTAGTTGAAATACTTGCTCTGCTTACTCTGCTAGACGATCTCTAAGTTTACCGGCCCAGATTCCTGCTTCGGAATTGACCTCAAATTACCGAGAGAATCCGCCTCCCGCCCGGACGGAGAGCGTTGAAAGTTACGCCAGATGCCTCTATCACTTCCTCGGCACTCCCAGGCGCCGACACTTTCCGTATATTAGGTTTACGTTCTCATCCAGCTTCTTTAGCTGCGATAAACTAACGCTAAATTTCAAGGGTGGAATAGCAGAGTTCGCTATTAATCGGCCGTGATCACTGCTGACACGGATGGCATCGTAAATACTATGATCGTAGTCATGCAGTCTGTGCACATAGAGTCGTTGGTGTTCCCTTGCACCCCACTGCCACCCGCGAAAACCTTGCTAGATTAAAATCTCAACGATAAGAGGCCTGTAAATTGCTGTTGGGAAGCGACTCTTGTATCTTTGAGCCGGCAAACTTCTGGTCAGCTCTTCTTGACGCGATTGAAGTCAAAGGTCGACCCCGTGGTTTTACGCTGCTTGGTTTTCACATTTGAAAACAGCGCACAACGTCTCTCTGTCATAATGGAACTCCAAGATAACGATACATATAACTATAAACTACACGACTTCGAAATATCGGCCGGGGGCGACCAAGTCTTGGAAGCTGTGTGATGCCGCCTGGAGTGCTGAGTTCTCGGTTATAAGATCTCATGAGTCCTCCAGGTTGACCTACATCGCATCGAATAACCCCAGAAAATAGGGTACAAAACTCCGTATATCTTGCGGCCAAGTATATGTGACCCGCCAATAAGATGCAAAATAAACAGTAGCCGACGCAGCTCTTTAATTGATACTTATGTAGTGTACCAAGCAACAAGACTGACTCCCGACGTAAGCCGAAGGAGTAGCTCTTCTATCTCGCGACGCTTTCTAGGAATTGCTAGATGCGTTATCCATTCTATTGGCGGTATGTTCTTATCCGTGTAAGGGCTAGCAATTGCCAATTGGATTGATTAGCTGCTTATGGGATAGAATCTGTTTATGTAAAAAGTCTTTCAGCGTAGAGAGATCTGGCTGAAACTTGTTTTTCTGTGTGAGTCCGAAAGGGAGGTTTTTTGTGTTATTGTTTTTTCTTCTTTGATAAGTAGAGGATCGACATAGGCTAGCGGTATGAATAGCTTTGGGAGATAGATGTACTACTGCATGCGATTTGGCGCTTCATTAAGGCTCAATCATTTTTTCTCGATAATAAAGGAAGCAACGAAGTAGCCAACTAATTTTCAATGTTATATCGAAATATTAAATGCATGCAGTGCAATAATTTTTCATTCGTACAGAAGTAGTTTCATCGAGAGATCTCTTATAGAGAGGTCCCAAATATAAGGTGCATAGCCAATGAGAAGAGCATATCGATGAAAGAATATCCATATTAGGAAATGGATTTGTAGCAGACTTGACTCCCTTGACAGCGACGGTTCTAGGCTGAATGTACAGTGACACTAAATGAGGTCGATGAAACACCGTATCAGCCTTAGTACATATATTGTATCTATATTCTATGGTTTCATTCTTGCGAAGCTGTCAGCTAACCGTTAGACTAGCAGATTATTGAACGCCATTGCTGCTACCCTTTTCAAGGAGCGACAACTGCTACAGACACCTCAGTACAACGGTGGTATGGTCTTTGGAATCCTCTCTTACGACGTATTAATCTCTAATGTCTTGATGAGGCTGGCCTATTTATGACTTCTTCGTTCTAGCTCTCCCTCTTTTCAGTCGTTTCCATTCCCTTGTAAGCCTCCATGAACCGCGACTTAATAGTTATGTGGCCACGACAGTACGTCTCCTTGAACTATCATAAACAGAGATTATTTTCATTCTTCTCAACGACTTCCTACAGTTACCCCTAACATTTCAAGAATCCTGTGTACCTTATTCGTTAACTATCGTCATGTATCCTCGACTGTTCACGTTACCTTCCCCGCCGGCAGTAAGACTGCCCGCCCGAATTGCTAGCTACAACTACAAGACAACAGAACTTCATCATGACGAGGCAGTACCGCTTGTCGGCTTGGACCCTGAGACAGACCAATTTTTGCATCGCCAGCATCGCCCTCGCCGCGTGCGCATACAAGGTCGGCTTGCGAACGTGCGAACAGTATCCGTTGCCAACATTGGGCAGGCGAAAAATTGCACTCCGATTGCACCTACAGATGTCAATTGCGAGTATAGCGAGAGTGAGAACGAGGGCCAGGGCGATGATAACGATGCTGTGGAAGGCGACGCCCAATTCCGAGGCTATGGGATTGGCGGTGCGGGAAATATACGTGCGTAATTCTCATCACTCGTGCAATATCTCAATCCCAACTACAATAGGAGCAAAGAGGAACTAATAGTGTATTGGGGTTTTAAAGGCCGGCCGACGGAAGTTATGGGCGCATCATCAAGCGCCTCTGCATCTCTACTGTCATTGATTCACGCATCATCTCATTCACTTACTACCTCTTCAAGTACCACAAAAACTGCTAAGTTGCGGTCGCGTATGGCTGGATTGATACATGGTCTCAGAAGTTACACAAGAAAAAAGGGTATAGCCAGGGGTGCATAGGTAGTGAGTTTTTGGGTGAGGTCGAGATAAAGACGGTGGTGACTTGTGAGAGTATCTTTGCCATCCAAACTAAGAGTCCCGATTGTAATGTCCCTAGGTAATGGTTGAAGAGTATGCCTTACTATAGCAACGACCGGTGTTCAGATATCAGTCTTATAAGGTCCCTACTACCTAAAGCTTTAGCTGACATTCGCTAAAGACTCGCAGTGACATGAATTATAGGAGAATAGAGGTAAAATTTCTGGGTATGTGTGTAGGTAATAAGAATGGAAGGTCAGCCATTTACAACGCTATCATCCATACCTATCACACTGTTAATACTTCGACTGGCCTAGAATGAATCGTGCTAAATTCAGCAAATTGTATCGAGCTTCAATTTAGTCTGTACAGTGCGCGACACACTAGCCATATAAGGTCATGAAACAAAACATCAATTGTCCGACTGTGATGCTTTTGTAATTCCGGTTGGGCTACCTTCACAAATTGGTTCCGGCTGACCTACAGTAGGTAGGTAAAAACGGATGTAGAACATGAACTCGTCTTAGAAGTAACCTGCTTATATAGAATTATATGTTTACTAAGTACTTCAGATCAAGCAAAGATTGTGCCAAAGCTATCATTGTTACCCCGCGTACGCTGCGGGGTCTAGTGTAGTTAGGCTGGTTTGACGGCTTAGACTAAGTAAGTACCTGTAGGTACCTGTAAGTCTAGAATCAGCATCCAATTCAATCCATCAGGGGTCAACTTCACACTTTTCACACCCTGTCCACATAACATCGACATCTATCTTTCCTCGCTGACTCTCTTCATACTCTCGCAGTCGAATGTATGTGCAATAACACAAAATGTCTACGCCAGTTGGCGTGTTGGCAAATGAGTCTACTCCGGAATTGTCTCCAATCAGTGCCGACCAAGGTAACATGGACTACATGCTCTATCTTAGACTTTCTCATCGCTAACATAAGTTCCGGGTCGAGCCTGTAAAGAATGCCATAGAAGGAAATCAAAATGTGACAGAACGATCCCGCAAGTGCAATTCCTTGTTCTGTGAAGCCTACTTAGTATATTCTAATATGGCCAATCTAGAGCTTGTGAGCCCTGCGTCAAATATCGCAGGCATTGTCTCTACGAGAAGCACTCGCGCACTCCGCTCACGCGCAGGTATTGTCCATCTACTGCTTTCTAGTAGGATAGCATGAGCATATGAGCTGATATTGCCCAGGCATCTCACAGAAGTCGAGGAGAAACTCGAGCGCGCGAAACTGGTAATCGCTCAGCTCCGAGCGCAGGCGTCTGCCTCCTCCCAAACATTACCGCCAAACAACGCCCAATCAGGGTCTGTTCGGGTGCATGTTCCCGAGCCAACTCGGCCCGACAATTTCCAACCGCCTTTCTCACCTGCCGGTGACTTCAGTCAAGATCTCATAGGATCGTTAACTCGTCGCGACTCGGACCGTAGCGATACAAATCCGCTACCACCCCGGCCTTGGGGCGGTCATGTCTCGCAGGTAGGCAACATTGATGTCGGAGAGTCGTTGAGTAGCTCGCAGCATGTTCGAGACCTTCTTGAAGCTTCTCCAAAGGATGAATTCGAGTGGGACGAGCAGGAGACCGCGACCAGTAGTTCTGCTTCGCCTGATGCGATAGGTACTACCACCGAAGATGCAAATGAGACGGTCATCACTGATGGTATGGCATCCTTGGCGGTTAACGAAAGAGAATCCGGGTATCTGGGTGTTGCATCAGGGGCCGCACTACTTCGAATATTTGCGACAACCTCTCGAGTACGGCTGTATTCAAACACATCTCGAGCTTCTGGCCAAATTCGCGAAACACGGCATTCTCTGATTTCACAGCCCGATCCCACTCGCCTGATCGCCGATGCGATGATTGATGCGTATTTTGGCCAATACCATTTAAGCTACCCGATTATTCACGAACCAACTTTCCGCGCCCAGTATTCCGAAGTGATACCGCGTCCCCACGGAGACTGTTGGCAAATCCTAGCTTATATGGTGGCCACCATTGGTGTCTGGACGACGGCAAAGAACCTTGAAACTCTCGATGTTGAACTTTTTTCCCATGCACGATCTCTGTTGTCTTTCAATGTCCTTGAGGTTGGGAACATCACGCTGGTTCAGGCATTGACATTGATATCAAACTATGAACAGAAGAGGAACAAGCCAAACTCAGGTTACAACTTCAGTGGCCTAGCAATGCGCGTAGCAATGGGCTTGGGACTACACAAAGAGTTCCAAAACTGGGACATCTCGCCTCTTGCCATGGAGATTCGGCGAAGAACTTGGTGGTCGCTCTATGTCTTTGAAGTGGGAGCGACTATCACATTCAGTCGACCTCATTCATGGCCACGTGAGGGCGTCGAAACGTCGTTGCCTTTGAATGTTGATGACAGAGTAAGTGCCTATCCTGGCCAAAACGTCGCCTGAAGCTCTATCCTAACACAGCCATTAGTCTCTAACTACCCTTTCGAAAGTTTACCCCAGAGAGGTTGATCAAATTACACCCTACACGGCTTTAATCGCACAAGCAAATTTTCATACTGCTACAACCCCCATCTATTGTCGTGTCATTTCCAAACCCCCGCCGTCTGCTAACGAGCTCCTCAGTATGGAAATCAGGCTGATCGAGCCGTGGCTGAGGAGCTTACCTACTTATTTTGCTGAAGGCACCACACCTGCTGCGAAATATCGCCATGCCCATTTAGTCATGAAATGGAGGTTACGAAACTTCCGAATCATCATGTACCGGCCATTTGTCATCAGAAAAGCTCTTAATGCCCGTGATCATCGCTACGATGAGTCACCAGACGACCTAAGAGCATACGACATATGCCTAAACCAAGCTAGAGAAACAATAACCAGCATAAGCAACTACGTCACTGGTATAATGTGCAATCGCCTAGAAGCGTGGTATGCGCTGTAAGTTTGCAGCCAGATTTTGAAATGCATTATGGTATGACACTAAAACAACAGCAGTTACTTTCTATTCCAGGCTGCCTTAATACCGTGTATCTGCCTCCGGAATGATTCAAATTCTCCTGCTGCGGACGACTGGAAAGAACAAATTATGTCGGCATGGAAATCAATTGCGGCTCTGGAATCACTAAATTCAAGCTCCGCACGATGTTGCCAGGCTATTGCAGAATTATGTGGTCAATATGTCGATATTCCTCTTCCGCATCCACCTACTGCAGGCCCGATTAACCAGCATCCACACTATGCATCGCAATACCCTGAGCCTGTTCTAGAAGAGGACATGTTGACAGAAGCACCGCAGTCGGGTGGTGAAAACCCTCCAGGCAGATTAGATGGCCAGTCTTCTTTGTTATGGCCAGAGACTTCTTCATTCAGTACATCAGACGTGTTCATGGAAGATGAGGCTTGGACGAATCTCTTGAGGAGCACTGCTGACGAATGGTGGCCTGAAGGCTCATAAATCAACTGCCACATGGTACGTTTTCAAACCTATGGTGATATGTGGTACATGACGTATCAAAGGCGTATTCGTTGGTGCCACATGCCGAGACATCAAAGCTGAATGCGGCTTGATACTGATGAGACTTGAAACCATCACCGAAATGGCAAACTCACTGCACCGCAACCCGGAGAGCAAAACCTCTCACAATGCAGTCCACCAACACTATTAGAAATTCACATGTACGCGGCCGGTCCCAGCAATACCGACCGCTCGACCAATTTCCAAGGTCGTGTCTGTTGTATAGAACCAACATAGCACTTGGCCCTTACTCTTAAGGCAGTGTATAGCCGCCATCAATCACCATATTAGCACCTGCTTTGCGAGTTAGTATTCGATAATAGCTGGGTTGGAGAATGCTCCCACCTGTCATGTAACTCGATGCCTCGCTCGCTAAGAAAACATAGGCGCCTTTTCTGTTTAACCGCTGGAGTTAATAACTACCATAGGAAAAAGGCAAATTTAACCGATGTCTCAGGGAGCATGCAAGGGCAACTGAGGCCAAAATTGCCAGAAGGGGCTAGAAGAGACTTCATGGAACTAACAGTTCGGAAGCTTGGCATAATCTACTCGCAGGTATCATCGAAAACCACTTCTTCCTCCATTCTTCGGGATGTACCGAAAGCACTGCGCCTCTTAGTATGGTGTGTTGCTCTCAGCTGAATGACAATCGAACTCACTGTCTGTAGCAATGAAACCAGGAGAAATGCAGTTCACCCTTGCAAAATCAACCCATTCGACGGATAACGACTTGGCTAGATGTATAACAGCCGCCTTACTTGCATTATAAGCGGACTGCTGTTGGGGCACATTAACAAGAATGCCCGAGACACTAGCTGTGAAGACAATAGACCCCCGGCCATCACTTCCCGCTTTGAGCTGTCTCTCGAAGACTTTCGCAGCTGCTCGCGCAGTCCAAAATGCGCCGTGGAAGTTTACGTCGAGCATCTCGCGCCACTCCTCTTCTCCATACTGGGTGGCCGGGTAATGAGCTGCGATGCCAGCATTTGCGACAACGATGTCAAGCTTTCCGTCTCCAACCTCTTTCGTTGCCTTCTCAACAAGCTCCTCGACATCAGCCGGGGACTTTACATTGCACTTGTACGCCTTGACCAAAACGCCACTTCCAGATCTCGAGATTTCAGCAGCAATCTTGTCTGCCTCGGCAGGATCGGTGGAAGTGTAGGTGATGGCCACCTTGGCACCGGCCTCTGCCAGACCTCGTGCAGCTTCTAGTCCTATTCCCCGTGTACCTCCTGTCACGATAGCTGTCTTCCCAGCCAAGTTGAAATGGGAGAGGACTGGGGCGTCTGGGCTAGAGTGCTCCGGGAGAACCATGTTAAAAGAAGAGACCAGAATAATTGGAATAAATTGAATAAGAAATGATTCAGACACTAAAACTTTCAAACACGGAGATTGACATCTGACCCTTTGATACAGGTAGTGAACATTCTACACTATTATGTACTCTACTGGTCTTGTTCAAACAATGGAGGACTGGACCTGTTCCCAGATGCCCCGCCCCATACGTACGGGCTTGGCCCGACCTCTAGAACTCTAGAGTGGACACCGGACACTTGTCACCCTCTAGTATTCTCCAAGATCTCGGAATAGCTATGCGCTATCGTGAGCTACCCTTCGTCATGGACACTACTTGCCTGAGCCGCTCAATAAATGTGTATGACCGGGGAAAAGAAAGTCCCGTCAGCTACTCGAACCGTAAATACTTTCATATTGTGATTGGATGAATTGCTCTTTCGTATTTATCCTGGTAGGTCACTACGTATTCCGGTACTAAATCAGGTAAGACGTGTGTCAATTTGGAACATTGCGCGAAAGAGCGGTTCTAGCGCGGTTACAGTAAGTTCTGCCTACTCCGAGGCGACTTTTCCAGTAGGGCTAGCTTAAGACACGTACGAAGGGTAGATAAGATTATTCAGTTCTTGCTAGTATGAGACTTTTCACGGCCTTTGGGTCCTATGTAGTATGAAGACTGGAGGAGTTGTATAGACGCCTAACTCTGCCTACAAACGGAAGCCTTCTAGAAAGGGGACACAGGGACATAAGCTGCCTTGAGATTTGTGCTCGGATAAACAATATGGGTTATGTAACTGATTTGGAATACAAGGCTTCTATCTACCTAGCAGTATAACCACCATCAATAACGAAGTCAGCACCAGTGGTGTAAGAAGAAGCGTCGCTGGCGAGATACAAGTAGATACCCTTCAACTCTCTCGGGTCGGCATCTCGCTTCATAGGGGTCAGGCTGAACCACTCTTCCTTCATCTCAAAAGGACAGTCGCCAGAGATAGCTGTATCGATGTAGCCAGGAGACACAGAGTTGATGCGACCTCCCCATTTAGCCCATTCCACCGACAGAGATTTGGCGAGGTGTATCTGTGGGTAGTTAGACGCCCTTCAATTCTTCATTCGCGGGGACCAAAACGAGGTAAGATATGACTTACACAACCAGCCTTGCAGGCGTTGTAGCAGCTTTGTTCTTGCGGCACATTGGCAGCATGGCCACTCATAGAAGCAGTGATGATTCCAACGCCACTCTTCTGTTCTCTAAAAACCAGGCCAGCGGCGCGCATGCAGTAATAAGCACCGTCGAAGTCAATGGCACGCACACGGTCCCAATCCTCGACCTTGTCGTCGAGGCCCCCTGCCTTGCTTGGCACACCGGCGTTGGCGATCATGACATCCAGGCGGCCAAAGTCTTCAACGGTCTTTGCCACGGCGGCCTCAACCTGCTTGTAACTCTGGACATCCACTTGGTATGTCTTTGTCTTCACATTGAATTTCTCGGTAATCTCTGCAGCAAGCGTATCTGCCGTTTTCGAGCTGTGATACCAAATTGCAATCTGACACTGTGTTAGCCTTCTGTCTGCCGACGATGATCGAAGTGAGGTACCGTACGTTTGCTCCCGCCTCGGCCAAGCCTTTCGCAACCTCGGATCCTATACCGCCAGCTCCGCCGGTAATGATCACTGTTCGCCCATCGAGACGGAATTGTTTGAAAATACTATCCTGTACAGGAGGGTTCGGGGCACGAATGCTCTGTCGGGCCGCCATGTTGATAGTGATTAGATGCGATGTGTATGTGATGAGTGACTATGAGTCGAATCGAGTGTCTTGATAGGATTACTGCAACTTTTAAAAAGATATTCTCGAAGATAACCATTACCAAAGATTGAGTTGCGTCTGGCAACTTAAGCTAGTCGGACCCTTAAAATATTGGGAAAGTATCCGTCATCTGGTCGCCATTGGAACCCCCTAAGAGCCTTTTCACCCCATCTAACGACGGCTAGAGGTACGACCTGGCGCTCCTATACTGAGGCCATGTGGATAACGTCGGAAAAAGTGTTTAGACCAGTTTCCACGAGATGGAGGCGGTAATCTATCACCCGATCCGGGATTTTTGAGCAACGGCCAACAGGCTACGTGTTGAGCAGAGTTAAAGCATACACTATCTTTCACCCTGAAGCTTCTTTGTATTAAGTCGAATACTTACCTCAATTGGCTAGCTTCTTACTTCCCACTATTACGAAATCATAGTTCCTCAGCTCTTACAGTCCAACCTTCTGCTCTTTTTCACGTCCCAATTGCGCTATGAATTATGTTGTCAGGAGTTATTACAATAAGTTAAGACCAGCGCGGATAAATTTACCCCACTTCCGGAATCGAATGCTTAGAGGGTGACAGTCACCCTGTCCGTTTACCCCGATCAACAACAGGGGTGACAACTCCGGCCGATCAACGAAGTTGGGGTTATCAGGCCGTTAGTACCGAGGTCGGGGTATAAGGATTTGAGTCCAAAACCCCTATCATGCTAATCTCAATTGTCCGTACCGAATTCCCAAGTCGTTATCGGCTCACATCTCACTATGTCAGAAACGGTACGTAGCACGAAGTCTCAATCACACGTGTGCTTGCTGACATTCCAACAATAGAACCCAGCATTCGTGTTACAGGAGTTGAAGAAGGTCTCTTTCGAGAACCGTCCTGTACCTAAGTTACGGGATGAACACCATGTCCGCGTACATATTGAACAGACGGGCATCTGCGGGTCTGATGTCCACTACTGGCAGCGTGGACGTATTGGCGACTTCATCCTTAAGAGTCCCATCGTCCTGGGTCATGAGAGTTCCGGCACCATAGTGGAGGTTGGTAGCAAAGTCAAGAATGTAAAGGTGGGAGATCGAGTCGCAATTGAACCTGGAGTTCCATGCCGGCATTGCGATTACTGTCGCTCGGGCATGTACAACGTCTGCGAGGACACCATCTTTGCAGCAACTCCTCCTTGGGACGGCAGTAAGCACTGATTAGATTCCTTTTCCCGTCTATCAAACTTACTCGTTGCATCTAGCTCTACAGAAATACTATGTCGTTGCAGGTGACTACACCTACCCAATCCCCGACCATATGTCTATGGAGGACGGCGCCCTTGTTGAACCAGTTGCCGTCGCAGTACAGATCTGCAAAGTAGCCTGCCTCAAAGGCGGCCAGACCGTGCTTGTATTTGGCTGTGGCCCTATTGGAGTTTTATGCCAAGCAGTAGCCAAGGCTTACGGGGCCAGTAAAGTTATTGGTGTCGATATATCTGAAGCAAGGGCCAAGTTCGCCAAGGACTTTGCGGCCGATGAGGTATTCATTTCAAAGAGAGACCCTGAAGCACCCGCAGACCCAGTAGAGGCTGCACGGGCGCTTGGTGAGAAGATTTTAAAGATTTTTGGACTCGATGGCGCCGATGTTGTGCTTGAGTGTACAGGGGTTGAGAGCTGTATCCAAGCAGGTATCTTCGCAGCAAAAAAGGGGGGAACATTCGTTCAAGCTGGAATGGGAAAGGAGGTACGTCACAACTGAAGAACTACCATATAACAATCGGACTTTAAGTGGACTAACAACAGTTCAGAATGTCGTCTTCCCTATTACAACAGCTTGCATTAGAGCCCTTACTGTTAAGGGGAGCATCAGATATCAGTCAGGTTGCTATCCGGAAGCTGTCAAATTGGTTGCATCTGGTAAGGTCAATCCGCGCAAACTCATTACCCATAGATTCAAGTTTGAGGAGGCCGAGGAAGCATTTGAAGTTGTTAGAAAAGCAGAGGAAAACACGCTCAAGGTCGTGATACAAGGAGTGACATCCTAGGACAAGTCGAGATAGACTCATGCAGTTCCCTGTAATCCATATCCTACCAAATATAACTAAGTTGGCAATCCTAACATCTGAGATGCGCCAATATGCCTCATATTAGCGAGTGTTCAATAGCATCAATTTGATAACTCTGAGACTGTATCTATTTAGTCACAGAAATCTGTATGGCAGACGCAGATAGAAAGAGCCTGTAGTTAGTGACCACGTAACCTGTTCACAGATACTGTAGTTAATAAGAAACTTACTATGTTCTAACATCATTTAAGGAAAGTCTTTTAATTCCCTGCAAGGAATCCATACTTTTCTCTCACATCAACAGTAGATCAAGTTGTATAGTCATGTTCAGTGTCATATCTCTTCGTATGCTTATGTCTTACGTGAACAATGGGCTAAGTAGCTTCGATCCACAGCGCTTTATAACGGAGTATAGCCCCCCGATAGCCTACTTACCTAGGCATCCAGGATAACCCATGAAGACAACTCGACCCTCGCGGGAAACAGGTTTTCGCGGTTGGAAATTACAAGTTTCAACCAGAGGATTGGGGCGGTCTTACAATGCTTAGTCACGTCTCTAACTAACACATTTATGTACAATCTCTCTTTATATCCTACAGGTAAGTAATGCCATAGACAGGTGCAACAAAGCGAGCCGAGACTAACCTTTGACGTCATATCATTCGCTAGGCTATATCCCCTCATACAAAGATAGTCTAGGTCCACAAAGTGCTGAGACGGCCCACGAACTCGACCATAAGGGCGGATTCACAAGTCCGGTTATGGCTAGCTCAGGGTGACTGAAGTCCGTTCTCCATCCCGTACCCCAGGATTGGTACATGAATGCATCTACAACATTAGCGTCGTAGACCCCGTGGGGAAAGTGCTTTTCGTGGAGCTTTTAACGTAGTAAGCTAGCCTTAATCACCTCAGTAGAGAGTATATTGAAGTTGCGCAAGGGTCATGCTGTTACCAAGTTGTCGTTGTGTATATAAAGATCAATTCTGCCAGCCCCATAAATCAAAAGAGCCTCTATTCAAGGTATCAACTCTTCAAACGGGCACCAGCTATGAAAGACTCTCAAATTGTAGGCGAGGCCCTCGCCCAAGTGTTGCCAAAGACGAATAAATATTGGTTTCAACAGTCTCACCTCCTAAAACTCAACTTGCTACTCCTTGTACCCCTGCTTTCGTCTTCAGTTGCTGGCTATGATGGTAACCTCACCTTTTTTCATCGTAAATTTACTCCCAGTGTGAGATTCTCTAACGTCACAATTTAGGTTCTTTGATGAACGGTTTACAGTCTCTAGAGCAATGGCAAACATATTTCGGGAACCCTAGAGGTGCCACTCTGGGTCTCGTGAACGCTGCACAGTCTATAGGCTCCGTCTTGGCTCTGCCATTTGTTGGCGTTTTGACAGACAAATATGGTCGCAAGCCCTCGTTATTTGCTGGGCTTTCGGTTATCATCGTGGCAACTATTGTCCAGGCAACGTCTCATAGTTTACCGCAATTCATTGTCGCCCGCGCAATCGTAGGATTCGGTGGAATGTGTAAGTCGAGCAGAACTGCCCATGAATAAAAAGGATACTCATCTACAAACTTGCAGTTTCTGTTCATCCAAGCCCGCTGCTCATTGCCGAGCTGGCTTACCCAACACATCGTGGGAAATACACATCTGCCTTCTGGACAATGTACTATCTTGGTAGGTAGACTGAATCTAATTTCACAGTTCAATAAACGATGCTAACTTTAAATTTAGGCGCTATTTTGGCATCGTGGACAACTTTTGGCTGTCAAAACTACCAGAGCACCTGGTCATGGCGCATCCCTTCGATTCTACAAGCCGGCTTCCCAATAGTCCAGCTGCTTTTTTTCTTTTGGGTCCCTGAGTCCCCTCGTTGGCTTGTCTCAAAGGACCGCACAGCAGAGGCTGCCGAAATTCTTTCACGATATCATGCTCCCGAGCAAGGCCCTGCCGAGTCACCCTTAGTACGATACCAACTCGACCAAATTGTGCAGGCAATACAGCAAGAAAAGATAGCAAGCAGTACTGGATGGAGTGCCCTGATATCAACACCAGGTAATAGAAAGCGGACCCTTATCGCCTTCTTAGTGGGCTTCATGGCACAGTGGAACGGAATAGCAGTCGTATCATATTACCTTACGCTGGTCCTATCAACTATTGGAATCACGTCCACCTACACGCAGACACTCATTAACGGTCTTTTGCAAATATTCAACTTCGTGGCAGCTCTGGGAGCAGCATTCGTGGTTGACCGTCTGGGCCGTCGGACACTTTTCCTCTGGTCAGGAGTGGGCATGCTAGTGTCGTATATCATTTTGACAGCATGCTCCGCTGTAGTAAGCATTTCAGGCAACAACGCGGCGGGTATTGTTGTGGTAGTGACGCTATTCACATTCTATTTCCACTACGATATATCGTTTACGCCTCTACTGTTTGGTTATCCAACTGAGATCTTGCCCTTCAACATCCGCGCGAAGGGCCTGGCGGTTGAACTATTCGGCATATAGTAAGTGATTTTTACCAAGTTTCCGGAACATTCCTTAGAAATCCTTATCGTATCCTCTCCAACAACATGCCTCTTGCTCCAACACAACGATTACAATGATATTAACCATTAATCATCACAGCGGCTCTCTAACCCTAGTGTCATTTGTGAACCCCATTGGCTTAGAAAATATTGGTTGGAAATATTACTTGCTATTCAGCGTACTTTTGGTTGTTTTTATTGTTATCACCTACTTTCTCTTCCCCGAAACCAAAGGCCACACTCTGGAGGAGATTACCGTATTATTTGATGGACCTCAAGCACTCGGTGGTGATCTTGATAAAGTCGCATCAAAGGATCATACTCACGGCTCCCAACATCATGAAGCAGTCTGAAAGTCATATGTCAGCGCCGTTCCATGTTAATAATACTACTAGGCCGGTAGTATATTAAGAAAATAAAGTGTTCAAATGACAATAATGTTACTGTCCTGAAAAGCGACAATGCGTGGAGTGCATATGCGCAGACCAACTGTATTGGCACCGGAGCCTTTCATACAACGAACATTATTGTGTACTCCCTATCAGAGTGCCGAGAGCGGTGCATAGTGAAATGCCAATGTTATTAATACTTATAACTTTTCCTTGATATCATTATTATTCTTCGTTGATCTCTATGCTTTTAACCCGAACTTTAGCCTGTAGCAAATATCTACGAACTTCATCGCCGTTTCGTAGATCGTTCGATTTTGCTCTAGTCATAGCTGCCTCCCAAGTATCCTCAATCCCTGCTGCAAGGTGCCTTCTAGCGATACGGTGCAATGCCAATTCCGGATCGACATCTACGAACCAGGTGTCATCAACATGCTCTGGAATTTGCTTCCAAGGATCGCGGTCCAATAAAAGCCAATTCCCCTCAATGATGACGATTTCAGTCTTGGGCTCAATTCGTATCGCGTCCGGAACGGGGTCTTTAAGGTTGTGGTCGAAGCTCGGGGCAAGAATCGTGACAGGCTCAGTGGTGTTTCTGGAAACAGATAATGTCTTCACGAGGTTCACCACACCATCAGCGTCAAATGTCCACGCGGCCCCTCGATAAGTATGCGCTTCGGTGTGATTTGGGAGAGTATTGAGATATGCTCGGGGGTAGTGGAATCCGTCCATGGCTAGGCAGGTAGCAAGAGGGCGTTGGAATATTGTGTTGATTCGGCGCACAACTTGTTCCACAATGGTTGATTTGCCAGAGCCGGGAGGACCAGAAAAGGCTATGACTATTCGGGTTTGACCCGAATCGCCTACCAGTTTCTGGTGAATGTCAACAGCCCGCTGGGTGAGTGAAGAGTAGACCCGGTCCATGATGCGCGGAACTTCGGAAAGACAGCTATTCGTCATGTATTCATGGGGTAGCCTGTCAACTATTATTACGGGGAAGAGGCACACCTTGTATCATTTATTTCCTAAATATTATGGGAGAATATCACGCGTTCGGGCCCTCCAAGAGCAGACGGACACCTGTGCTCCGCCATTGGGGCAGCGCAGCGCCGGCCAAAAATGCAGAGTACGGACCAGATCCCCCCCAGCCAAATCTACCATCTAACCAAGTAATTTTCTAATCACAATTTAATGTTTTTTTTAATGCGTCTTCGAACAGACTGATCTTCAAACACTAATTGCTTGGTCCATTTAAATTCAAGGAAAGAAGACAAACTCTAATGATTCATTAAATAGACTCCTAGAAATAAATCACAAAATAAAACAAAATGCACACGACAAGCCTAAGTAGTGTTTGAATCAGTCGCAGAATTTGCTTTTGTCCACTTGTTTTACTGTGCTGTAGCAGGTTGATATTAGATATGTCCTCTGGAGTTTTAGCCAGCAGACAATAGCGCCGCTGCTGGTGATTCTCCTTCTTCGCTGTGACAACATAATATTTAAAGATGAAAGTACTGAACCTTCTTCAGAAGTCTAAAATTAATTCTGAGCAGCGAGAAGCGGCATCATCGTCATCCGATATCTGTTCTAGGAACAATAACATAATAACACTGAAGCCCATCAACTACAAGTTTAAAGACAAGTAAGTCATTGGAACTCAGGGGCAAAGCTACCCGATATTTCTAATATCTATTTGAATCAACTACAACAAGCGCAAAACACGAATCTCTTACAAGACCACCGACTTCCAGGATCAAGCTATGTATGCGCAATTATTACTTCCATGATCCAAATATCAAGGTTCGATCAAAATATACACAGATCATTGAGCTGAGAGCCACCTGGAACCCAGAAACACAATAGAAACACAACATCCCGTCCCCTGAAGACAACACATGGCCTATGAAACGCAGAACACAACTATGATACAGGACAGCCAGTGATACTCCCCGTTAAGCAGCTGAGAAGGGGCTGAAATTGTCTTTCGGCATAACATGCACCCGCATCTGTGGCGCCGGAAACGGTGGCCTTGAAAGCACCATGCCAAGTCCCACTATTAGCAGCATAACCACACTCAGAGCCTACTCCGCCCTGAGACGAAACGAAGGTTTGGTGGTAGAGACTGTACAAGTCGTCATATTTAAGCTTGGTATCCGCGTGGCCACTGACCGCGTAATAGGTGATGGTGATCGGCGTACCGTCGCGCCTAGCAACACCGCGCTTGTCGATAGGCGGCTCGTGCTCGCCCTCAAAGATCGTCTCAGCCTGTGTCATGAAACCGGCGCTCTTGCTGTATGACGCGGTCATGTTGTGGATGTACGGGATAGTCATATCCCGATCAGCGAGGGTCGACGGCTGCCAGCCATATGTGACCGTTTCTTCGTCCTCGTACAATTTCTCAGCTGGCTTCTCAGCTATGTCTCGCTTGGTCTCGGTTGCGCTGGGCTCGCCGGTGAACTTGTTCACAACCCAGGTTGCGAACTGGCTCGCAGCCCCACTGGCCGTCGCTACCGTGATGCTGGTGAGGGCCACGCCAGTCCAAAAGACTGTGGTGCCGACGCAGAGGAATCGATCGCCTGTGCGGTAGATCAATATCTGGCCTGCATTGCAGTCATCTCGAGCCACGAGAGTAGGGTGCCAGCGCTATAAGTCCTTTCACGGGGGGACTCCTGCAGTCGCAAGACGCCCGGCAATGGCGAGGTTGAGAAGGGTGCATGGCTTCATAATGGTTTCTGAGAAAGAGGGTTGAGCGATAAATAAGAGTGTCGTTTATCGAGGAGAATCGGCAGTCTTTTAGACTTCGGGAATTTCAAAGTAGATTGGATGACCGGTGCTTCTTGTCTGTGAAGTCAAGACAGAAATTAGAAAGTTTAGCAGACTATAACATAACGACTTATAATATTGCTTGCTCTGCATCCTAGATTAGCAGTTAACTCCCTCTTCTGACCCTCGGTTTTGGCATTCCATCTTTCTCTTTCCGCTGAATCAAATGGAGACTTCATAAAGTTCTGCTTTACTAGTTATAAGGCACCGCCCCCAAAGAGGCTATTTCCGTTCCCTAATGCATAATGCGAATTTCAGGTACGAATTCAACAGCTCGTGAAACCTTTATACGCTTAGCATTCGGCCAATAAGTTTTAACCATTCACAACACGACTACGCATTGACGCTTTAGCCCCCATTAAAACATGGTCAGCACCTTAAATAGCAGGGGATCTTTATTCGACGCCTTCACGCTATTGTAACCTTCCTGATTCTCGGGCTTTCCGAGTCAACTTTGACTCAACGTTAGTCACTTGAAAATATCAACATGCGCCAAGCTCGTTATTTTCATCGCAGTCAATTAGCTGCACCAAGGCCGTACAGGATTGGGAGAATATGGGCTGCAGCATGACATGAAAAGGCGGCATCGATCGCCTTGACTCTTCCGTGCGTTGCCTTATCAGACAAGGGTTGCTCCTCGTCGCGAGTTTGACTGCAGGAGGCTCAGAAACCCAGAGGACGTTGGCATCATGAGTTGCAGGATCTGGGCCTGATGACGAAAGGGGACGTACCATTAGGATCAAACGCAGCCCCCACCAAATTGGTGCAACCACCATCAGTTTGTCGTATGCTAATTTGAGAGTCTCTCATTTAAAGAGACGCAGATAACTAATCATTGAATGCCTAGAGCCCCCAAGCTAAACCTCAATACCGGAAAGTCAGACGAAAGGCTCTGTCTTGTTTGCAGGTGGTGCGCCATGGCGGATCCCTTCTGGAAGATTGTTATACCAACCCTTCAACATTTGTACGTAGGCGATAATTACTAGAAACGATATTATGACGTGGCACTTTGTTCGGATTTCATAAGCATTATGTTTTATGTCACCATCTAGAATTACGGCCGCATCGTATGCTGTAGCAGAGTAACAGAGCTGGAAGGTGATACATGGTAAAATTAAAAACTATGCATTACTTCTGTCCCTCGTTAATACACTAGTTCAGCAATAATACAGTAGTGTCATTTCGGTTGGGACATGTTAAGAACACGACCTATTCGCCAACATTAAGAGCGTTTTTGACCAGCTCCAGTTAGGAGGTCTGGAGTTAGTTATAAAACTAAGACAAAGGGTCATAGAGACTCAATACCGAGAATCTGACGAGCAACCCCTCAATGGGCTCATCTGGACTGAGCGCCACAAGGATCGTACGCTTATTGATTTCATCTATCAATAATTTCAACTACGCAACGACTGCTTTTTCTACAACAAGCAAACCTTTTTGGTGTCATAAATATATGACCGTTGGCCCCCGTTCGCCATATATAGCTGACATGCGCCCGTTGAAAGAGAGGGGAATCCTGCGGTGATGGCTGAGTGGCGCATCCAAGTAGTGTGTGTGTGTAGCAGGCTGCATATGTACGTAATCAGCCAGCTGGATTGATAAGAATGCAGGATTGAATCGTGCCGGGCCGAGGACGACTCATGAAGTGATATTCTTTTTTCTTATCTCACCAGAGTGTGAGACGTTGCTGAGGCAGTTATGCGGAAGGCACATGAGCAGTTAAGTTAGAAATGAAATGAGTCGACATAGAATCAGTTTCAGCTCAAGAAATGTAGGTACACGTCACGATAATTAAGAGACGATGGTCGCTTTCAAGAGTAAGCTTCTACTGTAGCTGTCGTACCTTACTTGCTGTCACTGTCGTGCTTATCTCGTGGTTTGGTTGTTGGTGTTATGTCGGCGAACTGCATGCATGAAGATGATTTATCTATCACACATAAGTTTTCAGCTAGGGGGGATCTGAATCGATAAATCTGGCCCTTGAAGTTGTATCAGTGTGGCTATGACACCACCAAGTCTCGTTATGTCATGATTATCCTAGCAATTCAATACGGGTTTTGGCTTCGGTTCACCCACAGCTCTTCCACTCTTCAAGATTATAATCGATTGCTTCTGCGAGCGTCGGTTTTGGCAATGTCTTTTTCATCCCGCATTTGAACCGCTTGGCTAATGAGCGTCTTGCTAATTCATGATTCATAAGCCTATCATTTCTCATTACCGCGTTACCATGTAACCGTTGCTACCTAAAGCACGAACAAGCAAGGCTCATGCAAGGCGGGAAATATGGCAAGCGAATGCTAGGCTCTCGACACGAAACCCTGCATTCTATCTATAGCGTAGCGGACTATACGAATATATATATATATATATAGGTAGAGGCAGTTCTTCCTATCTCCATCGCGCGAGGGCAAAAGCACATGCACAAGTGACAAAAGTAACGAAAACGCGTCATTACGAGCTGCACTGTGACCTGCTTCGCTTGTCTCCCGCTGTCGCCTCCAAGCATCTTGGATACAACTAGGAGTACGTCTCCGTCTTCCCTGCCATCGCGTTAGCTGCACCACGTTACTTGACGACGGAAGCAATGGCCAATTGACCAACCAGAGCGAACCCCAACAGATATAGGTAGTCGTCCCCCAATGCTAGCTTACAAAGCGATTGGGCAAGTGATACTGTCCGGGGTTGCTACACCGTTCTTGGTGTAAGGATCGTGCTCACCATGGTCCTAACCCCGCAGTACCTACTTTGTTGGAGTACAATAATACCTGGGTCTGCCTGGGGTAGAGGTCCTAACGACGTGATTGATGACCTGCATATACAGTAGGTACCTATCTATGTTCGGTACGTATATGAATGTATACAATCGGTAGAACATGGTACGACGGGGCTCACGTTTCCGCTGGGCTGGGCTGGGCCTTGGCGCAATGTCGGCAGAGGTGTGGAAGCGCGCCAGCTGCTTTGACCTACCTACCTACTGTACATTCTCCCAAAAGGTCCTCTGGCCCCAAGCGACGGAGTTATTGCCTAGACTCGGCCATTCACACCCTGCACGGACGAAAGGTAGGATGTACGGACTTCTCCTAGAAGCTAGACAATGCTACATTAACCCAAGCCTTGGTTGTCTGTTCTAAGCAATAATAATCCAGCTTTGCTCATAATGAGACGCCTGATTAGGGATGGATGCGGCCGGGAACGGGTATTATGTAGAGGTTGGCTGGTATAGCCCTCCTCTCCCTGCCGGTTATTAGATGCTGTAGGACGGAGGAGACGGAAGCTTGAGGAAATGAATAGCCGCCGTGGTAAGTGGCATGGTTGTGTCGTGGGCGTAGTGTGCGTATAGAGCTCGATCCTTGCGCCCAGCGAATCCCATCGTAGGTTTTCATCAGGTGGCTGCGCGGCACAGGCGCATCTTTTTGGCGGTTGGAACCGAGAGGTAGGGATGTAGACATTGGGCTTTTACGGGTGGTGTATTGGATCTAGGGTGTAGCGCTCGGTATATAACATATGACAATGACCGCTCGCCTGATGGGAGGGAGTGTGTCTGGATGGCCTCACTTCTTGCTTCGACACTAGCGCTCATTGCAATATATCAATTCTACTGACTCTCTCTTGTGAACTAGGATCGTATAAGATGGCGGTAAACGGTAGTGACACTACGACGACTCACCATGATGTCGAAAAAGGGCTACATCGAACGGATACGGCTGTCACCATGTCCCCTGAGCTCTTTGAAAAGGTGAGATCACGTCTATCGTATCCTCTGAAGCCCATGCGCAATTAGACTCATCAGTAACAAGAAATCGCGGTATACATAATTATCCCTAATCTCTAGCGATTCCTTTCATTACATACTCCTGAACGCCTATTGACAATATCCTGCATATATGTTAATGATGACCCTCACTCATAGCTCTACCTCACCCCCAAAGTACCAAAGGTCGGAGACTACAACTTGCGATTCGCCAACCCGACCGCCCTCGGCTTCGTCGGCTTCGTCATCTCAACCTTCACCTTCTCCATGGTGTTGATGGGCTGGGGCGGCTCCGAGGGCTTCGCGCCCGTTGTCGGCATCTTCTTCTTCACGGGGCCTTTACTCTTGACATTTGCCATGGTGTTTGAGTGGATTATGGGAAATTTCTTCCCGAGTGAGTGATTCAAAATTGTGCCTCGTAAGAGAAGAACCGGAATGCATGTCGTCGAGCTTTCGCTATGGTGGCACACTGTCCACTATTCAGCCTTTTAAGCAGCAGAATAGTTTGGGAATGCTAACCGCAGCGGAATAGTGATGGTCATGGGCCTCTTCTCTGTGTTTTGGCTTTCCTTCGGCGTCATCCAGCTACCGACCCTGAATCTGTCCCTCCCCTACGCAACAAGCGGTGACCCTACCGGGGCTGCGTCGCCCGCCTTCAATACCGACGTCGCCCTATATCTCATTGTTTGGGGATTTGCCTTATTCACATTCTTTATCTTCACTCTTAAAATCAACACAGTGTTTGCTGCCATCTTCGGACTCGTCAGCACGGGTTGTTGGATATTGGCCGGTGCCTGTGAGCTTATCTCTATCTTCCTCTTCTTCCGCTTTCTTTTGCTATGATTCGAGCTAGGAAGCAGGACAGGGTAATGGGTCTCCGTTTAAGATGAACCGATTCCGACGGTTTGGATGGTGTGCGATACTTGATGAATTCTAATCGGGTGGTATAAAAAAGGGGGACAGGGAGAGAGCAAGACGCAGTACAAAAATGGCGTCGCAGTACCAGGCATCATAACTCCAACCTCGGATAAACACTCTGTTCACGCGTCTTATTCCGAGACGTACCCAGACTGACACTTCTCATCGGCAGATTTCAAGGTAGCAGCCGGGGACTTCGAGACAGCCGGCAAACTTCAAAAGGTAAGATGGAATGCAGCCAACCTCTCTGCACGTGCATTTCCCTTCTCATTATTCCCATCTGCCTACAGCCAAGGTTTGTCGAGTACTGACAAGAGACTTATCTATCAAATATACAGGCTGGCGGCGCATTTCTCTTCGTAGTCGCCGCACTGGGCTGGTACATGACCTTCATCATCATGGCGGGCGAGATGCGCATCACGCTGAATTTGCCCGTCGGCGACCTGAGCCGTTTCTGGCCGCGGACCGACGTCGATCTCGCCACTGCGGCGGCGGCCCCGACTCGGGAGCACGGGGACTAAGACGCCGGGTTGCTCTCGGGAGAAGGAAGGGGATGGCGGGGCTGGAAGGTTCTTGGGAGCCAATCAAACTTTCGAGGGTTGCTAATAATAGGGCGAGTGTGATTTGTATGGGGTACGTGGTGTTGTCAGTCACGATTTATTGGTTGATCTCAAACGAACCATCTCGTTGGTATTCCAACCATCAAATGTGAAAATGTCGGATGGTGTATCCGATGACACCTAACTATAATTCGGAGCTACTAGTTGCTCAGTCAAACAACACTGGATACTTATTAGACCACCGTATACCGTGTATAAGAGAAATCGTAGATTGAGAAGTGAGGTCTGGCAGAGCCCTATGATCCATCTTTGAACTCACTTGTTTGCATTACCGAACCCAAGTACGTACAAACATGTATTTGCGTCAACAAAACGATTTATGTTTAGTTTATTGGAAGAGGCCTGCCGGGTGAAGGTGAAGCCGATGCTAGCTAATGTATAAAGCAGAGATTGTCCATCCATTCATCTAGTAAATATGTTGCGATCTTATTGTAATCTTATGGTAATGCTAGGATGCGAATGACCAATGAAAAGCAGAACAAAGTAACCTTGAGAAACTCCAAAACTCCGTTCATATCTCCGGCATGATACACGAGAAGTCTGGCTAGGGCAGACAGTGGTATTAGACATGATCCAAAAATGACAAGAATGGTTTTTGCCAGCCAACTCCTGTTCCTCTTACAACCTCTCACCTTCTTTTGCCATGATACTGTTTTTTCCACGCCAGTAATGCGTCTTCATACGTGTCAATGCTTTTTTTATGATCGACCATCGTTTTCCGTGACTGGTATAGATTGGACTTCAGTAAAAATGGTCCAGTAATAGAGGAAGACGACGGAATAAACATCCGGAATTGATGATTTTCGTGGCCCAGCCGTCAATCATAGCTCGTGAACTGAGCATGAGTGTATCGCCAACTCATCTTTTCCCAATATAAGAATCCAAGCTTCTAGTGTCGCATTCGCTCATTTGATAAGGTCTCAATATTGCTTTGGCGTCCAATAAGCTTGGATCATTTCAGCGACCACCAACACTGTCCACAACTCTCGAAGAAGCGTCATCCTTTTTTCCACTGACGGAAACCGCACTAGCATAACTGGGGCCCCAAGTGCCCATAATGGTACCTACTCCCGATGTTCGTTTCCTGGCCCGTATAGTGCTGTCTCTTTCGCCATCTTCGTCCATCTTGAAAACGAACTCGCCATCTTCTTCGCCGATAGGCGTCGTGTACCGAGCACTCGAGCTAATGGAACCACTGCTGACGTGACGCTCGCCATTGCGTCCACTCGGTCTTGGAATATGGGCGTGTGGGTGTAACAAGGGTGATTCGCCTCCACTTCCCGTACCATCGATACGGGTACGCTGCAACTGATCACTGAGACCTTCGAGACTGCCAGAACGGCTAGCAACACGCGATCTCATCACATCGGCACTCAAGCTCGACTGGCGTAGAGGACTCCCAATATGTCCAAAAGCTCCAGCACTCGCTCCTACAGCGTGCTTCTTAGCCTCCTGTTCTTCGTGTTGTCTCTGAAACAAAGGCCCCCAACGACTCGGACTCGATGCGAGCGGACTACCAAACTTGGAGGTCGGTTCTGCATTGGGTGTGCCAGTCCCACTGATGCCTATGATACTGGGAGACGACCCGCTTCCCCTGTGGCCATTTATGTCGTCGTCGGCAGCACGAGAGCCGCGACGAGCTTTTTCGGCAGGTGTTAAAAGGTCCTTCAGATTGTCAGGCACATAGTCTTCTTCCGAGAAAGGGAACTCTGATTCCCAATCACGGTCAATCGCACCGGAGATTACGCGAGGGGCGCTGCTACTGAGCACTTTGGTTCTAGCATAGCGACTCGAGTGCATTTGTCTCCGGCCGAAATATTCATCATGCGGCTGAGTTGGAGGCGAAGAACCAGTTACGGTCGACGAAAGACGGTCGTTGCTGCCAAAGGCAGAATGATGCAGCAACTTAAGGGCTTCGGAAGTGCGAGCGTCTTTGGCGGCATTTAATGACGGAGAGGGAGACTCGAGGCCGAATTGAGAGGGAACAGAGGAGGGCCAGGGACCAGCGGGGAATCTGGCCGCATTGGATATGCCGTTAGAGTCGAATGAGGCGGGTAATGGCGCATCAAGCACAGAGAGACCTGCAGCAGCAACCGGTGACAAGCCTAGACCCAGCCGTGTGGGTTCTTCATCACGAGGGGAGCCATAACCTGAGCTGTTGTGAGAGTAGGTGGTATCGATTATGGGCACGTTCTCGAAACTGGGGCGGCGATCGATCGTTTGGAGAGAATCGCCGTGTGGGATGGGGTAACCATAGGAACTGTAGGGAGCAGTCGCATCGGCGCGCATGAAGGAATTGGTGAGGGCGCTATTCGAGCTATTGTAGACGGCGGGGTTAATCCGATTGCCTAAGTGAAGCGGCTGTCCGATGGAGATGCCATTTTTGCTGTAATTGATGCGTCGACCGTCGGCGAGAACATGGACGTTGGCACACTTCGGACCGAATTTACAATTGCCCTGTGTTTTGTTTCACGAAGGTTAGTACAAGAAACACTATGTCTCATTCAGGCCCCGTTGCGGAAGCTCAGCCCCTACATTGTGTGCGACACGAAAAAGCCGAGGAACGCAGCCGTGCACAAGCACCGAGGCCGAGGGAAAGGGCGAGAGCGAAGGCAACATGCAAGGACAGGCAAGGGCAGGGGGTCATTCGCTGAGAGGAGCCTCGGTCGAAGCCCCCAAGACGAATACAGGGACAGGCAGAGAGGGGCGAGGGGAGGACTGAAAAGACTGTTCGCGAGGGAAGGCGGTCGCGTACCTTGGCGAAGTATTTGCACACAGTTTCCGAGGCAGCGCCGAGATCATGGCTGAAAGGGCAAGCCGATCCAGCCTGACAAGCGCCCTGACGGAAGAACTTGCAGGGTACGTGGGACGTGTCTGCAATTGAAGCCCGCCGACCATTAGCATTTGACCATAACGACGGCGTAGAGAACGAGGCTCGTGCTGGGCGTTGAGACGTACTCGGAGGACTGCGCGGGCCGTCGAAGCGGCCATGAGCCTGGCCAGGAGCGGGAGCTGCGACTGCTGCGGCGGCAGCGCCCTGCGAGGGAATATTGAGGCTGCCCGACCTCATATGGCGATAGTCACCCATGGTGGCGGCAGGCGGGCTGCTGGGAGGGGAGGCTGCGCGGTCGAACCGCAGTGGCGACGAGGGGGGCAGCGAGAGTGGTTGTGGGTGCTGCGACGGGGGGCGTCGAGGCGACAGGTGGGAGGAGTGGACGTGGAGGTGAGGATCGAGATAACGGCGACGGCGGCGGTGGTGAAGAAGGAGGGTCGACGAAGGAGGGGCCGTCGGTGCAGCTGTAGAGAGCATTGGTCGGGTCGCTGCTGGCTTGCGCCCACTATTATTCGCCTGTGGTTTCGGGTGACTTCCTGCTGGTTTTATCTCCTATCGCAGCTGAGCCGGTAGGTAGCCACAGAGTACCGCTGCGACCAGCCTGCCGCTACTGCAGCAGCGGATGCAGTGTGATGATGCCTCTCCCAGCGAGGAGATAACACTCGGTGCGGAGAAGGTATCCTCGAGGGGTACTTCTGGGGTACCCACGTCGGTAAGTGGTCTTGTTGTAGCGTGCTAAGGGCTTGCGTGCTAGTGCTAGGGTATGGTACCTATCTGTAACCTCCAACCCCACTACAGCAAGTTACAGCGGCAAGGTCCTTCTGCACAGCCGTACAAGAGCTAGAAAGGGTACAGAAGTATGTGCTGACTAGACGTGCAGAAAACTGCAGCTTGTAGATCTTGCGGTGATGATGGTTATATAAGTATCCAGTGAGAAAATAACAGTCCTTTTCAAAAGAATAGAAAGTCGGCTAAAGTCTGTCAAGTTTGTGCTGGTATCTCTAGCATCTGGGAGAGAGGGGCATAAGCCAAGTATATTAGTAGGGTGGTGAGAATCTTACACCGGGTCCTCCTCTATTGTTAGTCTTCCTACACATGTGGACTCGCGCTGTGGTCAAATTCCGCGAGGCCGGTAGGCAATTGTAGCGATTGGAGAACAGCCCCAGTTTCTTTCTGGCAACAGCAACATGTAATGACAACAGCCGCCCATCGGGGGGGTTGGGATGATTAACTCGTGGAGTTTTTGATTTGGGGACGGCTGCAAAATATGAGCCATGTATACTATGAGATGAATGGGAAGTTGAAGAGGTAGAGCAGATAAGGTATGCGAGCTTCACGATGTGCGGATATTGTTCCCTTTTGACAGATACGGCTGGGTGGATAACTCGGGTGGCGGATCAGGATACTGCCAAAGGACGGCAGGTTAGACGCTCAACGAGGGGCGAATTGGGGTAATGTAGGCCTCTGCAGGTTTCTGGGATGGAGGGAAGGGAAAGAGACTATGACGGGGACGGGGATGGGAGTGCGTATCTCGCTCGTGAACAGATACTCTCACGCGCGTCAACGACGTGCTAGTATACATATAAACCGGGGGCCCAGAGGTCACTTTTGCATTTGGGCGACTCGGCCTATACGAGCCGGGTGCTTGGTTTGAGACTAAGACGCGCAACAAGGCGGGCCGAGTGCATCTAGGATGCCAGAAGTGGAAACTGATCGGACGGCCTGGTGTGGGAGGGCAAGATGGGAAGGGTTGTCGACGACGAAGAGTGACACGATACAGTACATCACACCCAAGAGAGCGAAGAGGGTTGTCGAGTCGAGTCGTCGGTCGAGAGGCAGAAAAGTGTGAAGAGCGGCAGCCTGTCGTAATTCGCCTGGCTTCACCGAGATGCCTTAACGAGTATTCCGCTATATCACCGTTATTGTCATTGCACGTAACACGGGGCTGATAAGCCGGCTCTCTGCACATATGTGCAATAAGTACGCCAGGTACTTGCACTCGCCGGCTCAAGGGCTGTGCTAGGAACTCCAGGTATAGATATGCCATGGCGAGACGAGTGTATAAGGTATAAGTATGTAGGTATGTAGATAGACGCATGCTGCTGGCTGGGGAATGACAGGTAGACTAGGTAGGTCGTTACTCGGGCTCTCTCGGTTGATCTTGTGCACCGCTGTAACCTAGAGGCATGGTCTCAGTCCTATAGAAGTCTTACACTTACACCATTCGTGTGTAGGTACCTACTTACATCATGTAGGTATGCCAGCTGCATCTTCAAATGTCAAGACTACCTACGGTTTCTGGAACGTTGCACCAGCTCAACACTACCTACCTGGATTTTTTCGAGCAGTGCTCTAATACCCGAGGGTTTTTTTTGCTGTCTACGACTTCCTGGTTTTCCTGGTTTCCCGGACAGGATACATACTTGCGGGTTGGCTAGAATCAGGCTGGCAAGAGCTTGGCTCTCTCTGTATGATGGAAAGTGATGGTCCACTCTTCAGTCCCTCGCGTCTACGGAAGCTCGATACTGCAAGACTGCCTACTTAGTAGGTACCGGTATGCATCCGATCGCCTGCCTCAACGGGATAGCTTTCGGTGCGCTCGGGAATTTATTGTATTTTGAACGGATGACCCTGGCAACGGCATCAAAAGGGAGGACTTGCTGTATGGACAAGCCGGTCATATGCATGTGGGCCGGTGGCACTTCGCGCGCCATGTAACCCTATCAAGGCGTTGATCTAAAGAGCTTCTTGCATGCTACACACACTTATCAGGTATTTGTATATAATACCGTAGTCCATCGTGAACCCGAGTCCTTGAATGGTGTACTCGACCACCCTCTTGATGTCAGCGAAACTTCTGGTCCGCCACCATGAACTACTTACTATATCTCACTCTATGTGCATCTTTAGTGGCTGCTCTGAGACACGTCCATGATGGACGTTCCATCATTGATCTCCCAAGATCGCGCGAGGGGCGCAAAATGCAAATATTGAGATGACTCAGGTTATCCGTTGGAAGCCGATCCTCATTGCGGACGGATCTCATCCGCGGCACAGGGGCTATTGCGACCATCACAGCTTAGGCACTACTTATAGGTTCCCGCTCTTCACGTCGTGGGTTGCCTTGGCTGTGGGTGGCTAGACGCATACCGTAGGACTTTACCTATACGTACCTACCTAGAGTAGGTGTGGTGAACTCCTCGGTGAAGGCCTTTCTGGTGCCGCAAAACAAGTAGCCGAATGGCGACCTCAACTGGGAGTGTTCCAAATGCCCTGCCTAAAGAGTGATAGTACCAGTACTTCTTAGGCAGCCAGTCGTACAGGGGTAAAGAAAACTGCCTTGACTATTTGTGACTCCCCGCGGCCTTTTTCCAGATGTTGGTGATTAATAAGGCTTTTAGGAAGAAATCGAAGGCGGCCAGTATCATGTACTCATCAAGTGTAGTACACTAGGTGCGCCCATTTTCTTCTGAACAATTATAAATGCTTCTGGCTTGTATTGCCGTCTGCACCGTAGCTAAAGTTTGGTCCGAGGTTTCGACACAGACTCGAGACCTGTGCAGTACTGCCTGGGTTAGGTGTTCCAGTGCCTAAGACAGCGCGAACCTGGCGATCACCGTTGAACGATCGAGCCTAGTTTGAAACATCCAATTGGAACAGTACGGTCCATCACAAGTGATTTGTGTTTGGAGGCGAGTCTGTCAATAGCCGACTCTGACTGGTTGGATGAGGTTTAGTATGTACTACTTCACCGGCCAATAGATAAGGGAACGATAGGTGTAGTTGGACGGAAAGAGAAATAACCTTGAAATGTGGGGGAGGGGCAGTTAAACCTGCATCGCGGGATCTGGCGTTCTAGTGTACCTACCTACTTACTCAGGAACGATTACTGGTATGTTTATAGAGGCGATTTCTGCTGTCAATTTGAGCCAGTTTCAACACATAATTAATTTACACTAAGGTACGTTTTAGCTCACGATGATATTGAGAATGCTAATATACACATCTATGTTCCCACTGGAGTCTCGCTTATTCTTTTTGATGCTCGGGTATACTTAGTATATCTTGACGTCGTAGTAAGATTCGGAACAGGTTAGAATTTGGGCCTCTATCTGTATAATCATCATGCCATAAGCATCAGTCGATTGGAACTATGACAAGGGAGTGCAGGGTTCATTACTCGCTAGTTGTGAGCAACAGAATATGCCGAGTATGTGACAAGTCTATGTCATAAGTAACTGTACAGAGTACATAGCGCTTTTAGATGAATGCGACCCTCACAAGAATTAAGTACAATACAGCTTGGAAGAAGCAGCACACACGAAAACGTTCCAGAGGGCAAAAGAAAAATAAACTACCAGCAGGTTGGCTAATCAATTATAATCAAAACACCACGATAGTAAACTCGTGTACTGCCTAGGGAGTCGAACGAACAAAAGATCGTGCGCCACCCCCACGAAATCGATCATGGGGACGGATTGGAACAGCTGAGCTTACCCCTGTCTCACTCTGTGGTTCAATACCGTGACGCACTTCGACAAAACGAGCAATAAGAAGCTGAGGTAAGCGCCTCTCCCGCTAACTCCAAGCAAATATTACTGGATACAGAGTTCACAGAGAACCACGACCTTGGCGGTTAGCCGTTGCGAAAGATACCGTCTCTCAATGCGGATAAGAGTAGTATAAAACTATCCATAAGCTAGCCAAATTTCAGTCTGATGGCGTAGAGGCCTCTGCGCAAGTTATTAGTGAAACTACTCCCAGCGGTTCCGATCAACTTATCACACTGCTTATCGTTCCCACCGTTTCTGAGCGTTGTACGTGATAATCTGCAGCTAGAGAGAGAGAGTTTTCGCTGGGGGCAGAGTGAAGGGAACAAGAATGAAGGAAAAGATTCGATATGAATCGACGGTATGGTGTATTGTAGTGTGGCAGTGGGAGGCTCAGCGGGACATTTGATTGTAAATGGCTGCTTTGGTATTGGTGGGTGTTGTGTTGGGTATCACTAATCACCCCCAAAGATTTGTGTGTCCCGGTACCTATGTGGCGGACACATGTGCAGCGCTCTACAATACCTACAATACCTACAATACCTCCTTGTGTTCCTATTATTAGATGCAAGGAACAAAAAGATATTAGGCTGCCCCTCGTCCTCTCAACCAAGCAGCGGTGTACATATCGTTATTGTAAGGTAGGTAGGGCAGTGGACGCTCCAAGAAATGTTATCGATTCTGGGGCCAAATCCCCGCACTTATGCAGCGAACAGGTGCTGGGCTATCCGAAGGAGCTGCTACCGTACTACGGTAGTACCTAAGCGCCGACTCGATACGCCAGGTCCTTTTTATAAAAAGCCTCTACTATGTAGGTAGCTTTCAGCACCTGCAATGATGCTTTGTGGCGCATCACACATGTATCGTAGCATCGCGTACGTCTCTCGATACCTACCGTACCCACGATGCATCGTACCATATCCATTTTTCACGTCAATTCATCATTACTCCACTTCTCGCCTCTTCACACCACACTTCACACCAATATGGCAAAAACACTCATTCCTCCTCGATGCAGTCGAGGCAGTGTATAATGGACGGTCCACATCAGACCCATGATCATCCTGTCACCAGACTGGAAGTAGTGGTCGCATTGTGAGATGGCGTAAAAATGGCGGGAGATGTACCGGCAGGCTCATGTCGGTAGCCAAGTCGAGAGTCAATCGCCAGGTTGACCCCGGGTCATTCTATACCGGCTGCCTGCCGAGGCCGTGTGCACAATAAATGTCAGAGAGAATTGTGGATAATAGTGGCAAGTCCGACATTTATTGTGCACAGCGCCTCGCCTGCATCCTCCAGAGCTGATCGACCTTAAGTGCCGACAACGTCATATATCCCTTATAAACCATGTGAAGCGACCCTGTGTATCCAAGCTATTAATCTAGCCTGTCTGCCAACCAACTGAGCCATTCGGCATCGGAGTGAATCTGCTCCTTCTACTAGATTCACTTCACCCGGTCGGTACCCTGGCCTTGATACAGCACTGCCGCCGTCGGATTCCAGCTCCACTACTGGTGGCATACGACGGCTCTCTCCCAAATATATGGCTGACGCTGGTGAGCTTGAAAGCAAACCCGACATAGTGTTTTCAACGAAAAGCCTACCTAGGTAGACAGCCGGTGTGCCATTTCCGTCATCTAACTAACTGCATTAGTGTTTCAATCTAGGAGCCAACTGTTCTCGCGAGAGCCCTCACCACGCTGCATACCAGCAATATGATGCCTGATTTAACTGTTGCAACACCCCTTTGCAGCCTTCCTACTTATCTCCACTCACAACTCTCCTAAACGGTCTCCTTGCAGCTGCTTCCAAGCCTCCTGACCGGACGCCAGGGGCGAGCAGCTTCTTCCCATTTAGAGGTCAACAGCAACTCAAGATTCGACCAGTACAAGCCTCCAACCTCAGCACCATGTATACATAGAACCAAAATATACTTAATCTAGCTAGAAGAGCACTCGAAGTCAAAAAGCGCACTGTGTCGTAAGTCGACCAAGAATGAAGAGAGGTAGGAGCCAGACACCAGTGTGTCCAAATCCTCTCTTTGATACGTATCATCTCTAGCCGTTCAACTTCATTTTATAACGAATACAATTATACTGGGTCATTTTAAATAATCTCGGTCGGTATATTGCCGCTGAGGATAATCTTTCAATGATCATTGTGAGATATCAGGCAGGACACTTCGCGCTCAACGTTTTGACCGAGGACCACCACTTCGTCCAGATTTTCAGCACGCCTTAGTGATTTTCGCTCACAACCGGTTTCTTTCTCGTTTTCATGAATCTTTAGCTACCCGACACATCCTATTCTCTCGAAATCACTTCATCTAGACACCCTCTTCACAGTTTTTTGGTTGTCTTCATCATTCACCGCCTCCGTAGTCTTACTCTGACACTGTACCCGCTCGATAACAAACGAGAGCCGCTGAGGTGAGTTACAACTAACGCTAAGGAATAATAGTTGCTCAGGCGAGTGGGAGTGGAGTCTGTATGAATTCCGTTTTCCTGTCTGTATCTAGTTGTATTGTCCCTTGTTTGCTAGGAATAGATTTATGCAGGCTTTATTCTTAAGCAGACTTATTGACACACTTGGGTAGCCTGTTTGGTCAAGGGCACATATTTCTATAAACCAACTCACTCACACCTCTTACCTTTTACTCTTTTCAGTAGTATTCGAAAATTCTAGTTATTTGAGTTACACCGCGACGCTAACGATACATATCCACAATGTCGTCGTCTCTCACATGGCACACTCACCACACATTTTCGCGCCTCCATCGTCAATGATCTGAGTCTTATACCCATGCCACTCTCCCTGCCGTACCCCACAGCATGGCTTCATGCGGGCAGTAATGCGGGCTTGTCTGCAACCCACTTACGCAACTGTACACACTGCCACCCTGGTTTATGTAACGCAACCAGATTCCGCCCACTCTCGCAATCTTGAGCAATCACAGTCCTGTCGCATCTTGCAGTGTAGTAGAAACTTCCCGCACAATCCGAGTCTTTAGTTTGCCGACTGAGTACTGACAGGGGGGTCAAAACAACTAGTCAAATCACTAGTCTAGCCGAATAATCCGCTATGAACAGCGCGATCCACAGACTATCGTTGAATTGCCACTGCATATGTGAGGTAGACATACTAATGACTTGCAGGTGTGGCCACCTTGATCTGTTAATCGCAACTGAACCAGGGAACAGACTTAAGCCCCTTAAACGTGGGCGTCCTGAATAAACCCGATGAGATCGGTCCTCTTTTATGACATCACCAGCATACTTTCATTCGCCAACAGCGGAGAGGGGGAGGCCAGACTGTTTCGGGCACAAGGGAGTTCGTTTGGAGTTTCTAAAACACACACTGAACTTGCACCATTATCCTACATGTCGGTGTAGATGGGAAGTGCTGACCATGTCACGAAGAATTTGTCTCACTACCAAGGCGGATACAGGCGTTGTCACTGATGGAAATTAATCTCTCTAAGTCCATGTTCTTCTATCCCTCAACCAAAATGCTAATCCTGTTCTTTGGTGAACTTCATTCCAGGACATGCACAAGAGAAACAGGGATACATTCATGCAGCCGCTTCGACTCCCACTAGTGAGCAAGCATTACTGAGTAGGCAGATAATTACATGAGCCGCCTGAGGCTACTCCCAGGTTACATAGCATAGAAGACTCATGCAACCAATGAATAATTCCCTTGAGGGTGGAGGGAAGAAGAGAATAATAACACGGAGCACACCTCACGTACGCGTCGTACGCATGATACCGCCTGCTGCGCCCCACCCTCACGTTCGCGGCCGGCCATGTGATCTTCCCGGTGCGGAAAGTTGGGTGTGGTGGGACGCGGTTCGGTTGGGAGACTGAAAGGGGGGAGTGCGAGGGCAAGGAGGGCTATGATCCCGGATCCGTCGGTAACACCCGGCGCGTGATTTGGGATACCCACCCTACATTATCTCTCTGTCGACGGTATCTCTGCATCCATCTGCCCATGTAATGTACGCTTTATACCTGATCCGACTCGGCTTGATCTGACTTGGAGGACGAGATTCCCGTTTGTGGCGCTTTGGGGTTTCTGGATGCGTGAGTCATGGATGTGGCGGAGTGCTACCTACCTGCCTACCCTGCCCCGTCTCTTATTTCGTATCTATGTCGTATGTCGCTAGCGGGAAACCGGTATTGAAGTTTGGCAAAACCAGGCTGCCTCGACGGCTGGTAGAGGCTGGTTCTACTGGTTGCTGGAAGCCTTTTTCGGTGTGGTTCCGGGGATTGGTTTTCTCCGTGGTAGCGAGGTGACGTCGCTTGGACAATATAAGCCGAAAGGGGTGGTAGAGGCTCGTAAGTTATGAAGACTGCATAAAACGTTTGATATGTTCTTTCTTCTTCTGCCGTTATCCTCCCACAGTGCCTTGCTGGTCACAAATGTCCGTCCCACCTCTTGTAGTGTGATACGTATCCCTTTCTCGCCAGCTTCTAGTAACGCCTTGAACGTTCCTCAATGGCCGTCGTGCAACAAGAGCTAGAGGTGTACTCAGGCCTATGCCCTTGTCTACGCTGGCGCAGAACAGATCTGCCCATCGGGATTTTCTGACGCGATTATGCAGGCCATCAACCAAAGTAGCAACTAACCTCGACTATCACAAGATGAAGTCGCACCTGTCCTGTTTGTCCTGAAATTCCCGAACGCGTCACGCGGGCGTGGTAGTCTGGTGAGCTGAAGCGGCTAGTTCTTGATGGTTGATTTTTTTTTTTGATCGAAGAACAGTTTCTCTCGCGGCAATCGCGGTTTCGTTGTTCGTAACCATCTACCCCTAATTATCCTTGAGCCAAGGTTGCATTAAAGGAGCCACTGTTAGATATTCAAGGCATATCTTACTAATTCGAAACGTATCGAGAACTCTATTAGTTATGAGATGCAGCACTAGTAGGTACTTAGTCTAGCACATATCAAGTCTGAAGTGTCTCGTAAATTCTTTGGGCTTAGTTATTCCAGTAATTGTCATTATTTCTAAATAGTTGGTATATTGAATTGCAAGTTTAAAGACGGAGATTATATACAATGCTACACTGAGATATTGCAATGTAAGGATAACTAATTTATCTTTCTGTTCATCTTTTGGTAGCTTTTTTGTTTGTTAGTTAATTGTTTGGCTGACTGTACTAGATGTTTGGTCACATGAGACTCCTTGCTGAACCATTCTCATTCTCGAAAGATTTTCCCACACTTATGATGGTAAAGATGCACAGCTTACAACCCACGCAACCTTCTTGTTCCATAGCACATTAGGCTATACACCGACATGACCGAACCCTTCGTCATGTGTTACACTCTCGATACGAGAACATTTCCATTATCACCCTGCGAGCACCTTGTGACCAGAAGTTGAGAATCAAACAAACACCCCACGTCCGGCTTTTGTTTTCTTAGAAGAGGCAGATGAATAATTTCAAGTGTCAAAAGGATGTAAAGAATATGCGAGTGATAAGGGAGGTGCGGAAGAATGTCATGGTTTCTCAAAACAGGTGTCACAATAACACCAGGTATGAATGTATCAATAATGTACAGTTTGCTTCCCTTGCCCTGGACATGGCAGTGGTTCACAGAACATTGTTTGTGGTGGTGCCGAAGAATACGAGATATGCATATGGTAAAAGGACAATCATGTCGCGACTTGGGGTGCCTATCCCTACTCCCCGCTCTCTGTAATACCAAAATACAATATTCGCATCAAGATTGTTACCAACTATAAGGTTACAAGATCAATACAGTATGGTATTTGTATATTAGGTGCACTTTAACTGTCGTAAGATACGAGGTGCGCCAGCTTGTCTTAGATACTGTCATCGTTCAAAGTTTTATGCGACTAGGGTACTACGAAAACAATCAATATACTACAGGAAATGTTTTAGCTTTGTGTATTCTTAAATCTTGCGTTAAATAGATTGTTCTTGGCATATTCTCTGTATGCAGGAATTCAAAGTTATGCTATTACTCTCGGACAGAAGTTTTCTTGCACATTTGCTGCCCTATCGTAGATGAACAAGCTCATTAAACAGATTTATTTTATGCCATGGATTTACAAAGATCAGAAAATCAAAAAGCAACGAGAAAAAAGGGTTGCCAGATGAGTCGTGGGTTGGATCTGCCAGCAGGAGTTGATTGCTGCTTAACCATAATTACTAACCCATATAGCATATATGAAAATATACTTTTAAAATTGATCAAGTAGGTACTAGAAGGCCATTATTTAACATTATATCAGTCGGAATAGCTCACTTCTCTTAACTATCCCCAGTCCAGATTTTCTACGAAAATTAGAAGGCGAGCAGAAATGCTTATACCTCTATATAATGCTAACAAACGCATTGATATCCTACCCTTTCAGTCAAAGGACCATTATGTATATCGTTATAGTCTATATCATAAAGACGTTTAGTCTTCTTCGTGTGACAAGAAAAATTCATATAACCCCTAAACCAAGGCTTCTGACATATCCATGAATATATATATATACTTTTCCGTGTAGAAATGTATAATGGGACCAACTTTTGATATCAGATCCTGAAATGAGGGTAATTTTTATCTGTAAGATACATAATATTGGGTGGCACAGATTCTCTACGTATCTATGTGTTTAGCATTGACATATCACCAACACCAACCGTTGGGATATCTTCTATTTGTTTTGAACTCACTTTTCACTTGATTTTTGAATATTTTTGTCATTTTCGACTCAGTGAAAATTCGGTGGCAATTTGTTGTACTCAATTTCTAGAGGGAAATGATACATGCAATTGCCAGACATCAATACATCAGGCGATGAATAATTTATTAGCCAGGTAAATATTGTACGAAGTTGGTATTGCAGAGGTCATCAGGGCCCAGGAATCAACGATGCTTCGTCCAAGTCTGATAAACCGCGGGCTGTGATGCCACCTAATTACATACCAAACCGTATGCACGCTCCAGACTGATCGCGAGTTTTTCAGCTCTTCGGGTAAGATAATTGGAGAAAATGAGAGAAGAAGGGAAACGTGAAAACAAAAAAATATTATAGGGTGCGGAGAATGCACAACTGGTCGCACTGCCTGGCACTTAGGTCCGCGATCGCTGGTCCTCTTGACAATTGGGTCGTGCGCCAGTGGGATTGAGTTTATCCCCGCACTTCCTCTGCACGAACAAACTGGACAGCTTATTCCAGGGTCTATATCTCGTCATTTTGGCCTGATTATTTCAATTCCCGCCGTCAGTTACACACAGCTTGAGAAGTACTTTCGATTCGCAAATTTGCAGGTAGCTGGCAGAAACCACGAGGACGCGCCAAGAGGCATCATGGCGCCCAGTTCACGACTTGAAGGCAAAGTAGTCATCGTCACCGGTGGGGCATCAGGGTTCGGCAAGGGAATTGCTACCAAGTTTGTAGAAGAGGGTGCCAAAGTTCTTATTGCAGACCTATCTGATGTGGCTGGGCAAAGTGCAGCCAATGAACTGGGGTGCGCATTCACGGTCGGAGATGTGAGGAAGCGCGAGGACTGGGAGCGACTACTAAAAGAAGCCATCGACAAGTTCGGGAAGCTTGATGTTGTTGTCAATAATGCCGGCGCTACTTATTCTAACAAGCCTACCGAAGAAGTCACAGAGCAGGACTTCGATCTGGTCATGAACGTCAACGTGAAATCGGTATACTTATCTACGAATGTGATTGTGCCATATTTCGTGGAGAAGGGAATACCCGGAAGCTTTATCCAGGTTGCTTCCACGGCTGGAGGTGAGTTGTCTCCGTTCATCAATCCCCTACGAATTAAAACGCAGTGTTTATTTTCTATGCTCCTTGTGTGTTCAAATGGAAAGCTATTGGGATTAGACCGGAACTAATGTATTAAAATATAGTAAGACCCCGTCCACGTCTCACCTGGTATAACGCATCTAAAGCCGCGGTTATCAATGCTACGAAGGTAAGAGCATATAATTCAAGAGAATAACCCTTATTAATCGTTGTCCTGTCCTAAGACTATGGCTGTCGAGTATGGACCCCAGCAGATTCGCTTCAATGCGGTCTCCCCTGTTATTGGAAGCACTGGCATGACGCACCTCTTCATTGGGAAGCCGGATACTCCAGAGAACCGCAAAGCCTTTGAATCAACCGTTCCGCTGGGGCGAGGCTCTACCCCGGCTGATATAGCTAATGCATGTTGCTATCTTGCCAGCGATGAAGCATCGTTCATTACTGGTGTAAACCTTGAAGTTGATGGTGGTCGGTGTGTATGAGATCGCTCGGCTAGAAATGCCAGTAACGTTGCGATCTAGAGTTGATATTGCACTGGGTGCAATGCATTAGATTAGTTGTTTTTCATTCTGAACTATCAATAGTTCCCCAGGACAAAGTTCCTACGAACGACAGAGTTCTCGTAGACGCTAGTAGTCCAAATGATCAACCAAACCTGAAATATATTTAATACTGTCTGCGTTCTGTAATGGCTGTGCAATGTCGATCCCCAGTTTCGATTACCGAGGCGGTTTAACTCATATTGACCCTCCTGCCTAAGGACCAAGGCTCCTGAGTATTCCGCCTGTCTGGCGTTAATGCAGGAACGTAGGGAAGCGCCATACTACTGGGTTCTCTCTTTACCGATTCTACGGCACAGCACGTGCTAGCACACATTATTTACCAGTCGCGGCTGTGGGATTCGAGTCTCAGAGGTTAAACAGCCAGGCTCGGAGGCGGAGAATCATCTGCCTACCTAGGTAAGCATAGGCAAAAATCCGAGAAAACCGGGACAAACTGGGGAAGCCGGCCGGAGCAGCAATTTAAACAACCTCGAATAGACCCCCTTGATCAGCTATAAAGCGGCGCTCATGCCTTCTAGGGCCGACGAATAGTACAAAGTAGGAGTACAAGCGCTGAGCTCACGAAGTCCCTCGTCACGTCATGTCGGACTGCCTAGAATATCGCTGCCTACCGCCGTGCCACGAGCTGTGCCCTCTGTGAAGACTTTAAAAGTCACCTACTAGTACCTAATGAGGCCAGCCACCCCACAGCATTGGTGTGCTGCTACGTCGATTCTTTTATTAGTAATAATATACGAGATGAAACGGCCGAAACAGGCCTCTCTCATTGTTAAGTAATGGATTCATGGGGCGCACATTGAAGCCCCTTGAGCCAGACCAGGTTGCGATGGCTGTGTAAGCAGTCACAGTACGAGTCGACCGAATTTGACACCACAGGAATCGCTGTAAATGGGAGAGGATATAAACTCGTGCTGCACTGCTCATCTTCTATACATTGTTTTCACGTCTTATCATCTATCAAAATAGCAATTACAACTCATCTTTCGCCCTCGTCTTTACATTTCCTTCCTCTATTGTCCTGCTCTTCGTATTTACTTCTTCAATATCAAGGAACTTTCGTGAGTTATCTTGACCTTTTCTCCGCCTATCCAACGCCGCAATCTCATCATCATAGACAGTCCACTCCGGAACCTGTCTGCGCGCGCGATCTAATTTGGGCTCCTTTGTCTGAGGGTTGTTGCATAGGTCGATAGTTCTTGCCTCCTTCTGACTTTCATCACTGCACCACGTCTCACACCATAGCCATTCCTGCGGGAGACTGTGTATCGGAATTACGAATTGCATGTGATTTGGCAAATCTTGGTCAAGGTTTGATAAACTATTCGGGTCCGCGCTGAGCTGGTGATATTGTTGTCTGAGACGATCGCCAGCGGCAACCTGTCTAAAGCGACGAAGATCCACCACATACAACGCCGAGATGTGGTAGGGAGCACCATGCAGATAATTCTTCCAGTAACCCTGTTTCCAGAAACGGAAACCCTCCATCTCTGTGCGGGAATCACACATGGGTGTGAAACCGTAAGGTGCACCCTTTAAGTCGTGATTAATAAGATCAATCATATCAGTGCGGACAATCTGATCAGCGTCGACGAAAATAACCTTGTCGAGAGAGAGTGGAAACAAGACGTCGAGGAAAAGGATCTTGTAGCCCCAGATTTCACGTTGCTTCTCTTTTTGCGAACGTAACCAGTGAGGCCATTTGTAAGTTACCATTTCGTATTTGAATCCGTATTCTTCGGCTAGATGTGGTATAAATTCCTTGAAGGATGGTGATAGGAATTGTTCGATGAACCAGAACTTGACCGAATGGTTCGTGTTTTTCATTACCGATACCATCATGATGTTAAGCATACGTTCGTAGAGATGACCGCTCGCCACAGAGAAGATATTAATTTCCGCATGAATCTCGTCCGAAAGAGACTTGGACTTAGATTTGGAGCCCCCCAAAATGCCCTCAGCAAACCTAATACCACGTGAGATAAGGTCATCGCCGCCCTCTGCGTTGAGGTCCTCAAGCACATCGGCAGTTTCCATGCCCTCTTTGCGCTGAAGACGAGGATATAACGTCGTACCTTGGAAGTCCATGAGTACAACTTCGGTCCCCTCATCTCCTGGCACAGCCTCGTAGCCCTTGGCGCCAACACTGATGATGTCGAAAATATCTGAACTTCTCCCTTCTTGGAGATGAATATTGTAGTACCCCGGGTTAGCCTTGAACTGAAAGTAACCAATATTGGCCATGATGATCGTGTCGGCAAAGTGCGGATTGCGTTCTGTACCCAGTAGTAGCTGTACACCTCGCGGGGGACCACCTCCCGGGAGTTGTCGCGAGTGTCCTTCAATCAGAATGTGTTCGAGTTCATAGACCGCTTCAACATCTGACTTGATAGTGCTAAGTTTTAAGTTATCTAGATCATGAACAGAATGCTTTGCAGCGACAAGCCACGCTGGCGGGATGTCCATTCCTAGATTGAGCAGAGCTTCGGATGGTAGACCTTTAAAGGTAGCACCTTGAGAGTGAAGAAGTCCATTCTCATCGAATGATGGCTCGGACTGGAGAACACAACGGTAGAACCTCTTGATAGGCAACTCTTCTAGTTTCTCGTTTGGGTTTAAGAAGATGCGCAAAAACACCCCATCTAATTCAGAAAGGACCTTTAGGATAGGCGCCCATCTTTGACCTATTTCGCTGGTAGGGTTGAGCAGAGCGACAAGGTGGATATCTGCGCTATTAGGGTCGCCAACGTCAATGGCAGTGTGCTCCGAGTTCCAGAGGTCAAAAACCGCCGTTCGAATCGAAGTGGACTCAAATATACCCTCAGGCAAGTCTGATATAGTCGATAATGCAGTGATAGAGGTAATCTTAGCAAAAGCGAGTGGGCTCGAAACTCTATTTGCCAGGCCTAAAGTTTCAGCTGCCTGATACACAGGCAAAATCCTCTTACTTTGTTCAAATGCAAACAATTGCTGTATATCCTCCTCCTGGAAGGCAAAGTCAGCATCAATTGGGCCGATCAGTCGGCCATTGACGAGAAGCGCTTGGTTTCCTGGTGCTAGCCCAGAAAATTCAAGGAACCGCGTCAGAGCGTGCCAGTATCTATCGTCTTGTTTGCGACCACTACCAGATACAATGACTTCCAAGGTTTCCATATTTTCAACTTCCAGAAGTTTATCTGAACTCTCCACTAAGAAAGCATTGATTTCATGGCCATTTTCGGTCGATGTAGGGTTGTGGACTATATCAACACGGACACCTGGGTTGCTCCGACGGAACGCCAACACAGAATGAAGAAGTTTAAGGCCTGAAGTGCTACTCAAATCAGCGATGAGTGTGAGGACAGCCCACTGCTCTTTGTTAGTACCGGCGTCTTCTTCAATAAGAGGAACTCTGCTGAAAAGATCATCATGTTCCAAATACATTTTGTGAACATTAAGGATTTTGAGAGGGTTATCATCATCAGGATAAGTATAAGGATTCCGACGAGCAAGCGCATTCTCGAGGAAGACACCCGGCACCCAGGTATCCTCTGTAATGGCCCCCATGTACAAACCTCCCTGGATCTGTTGTAAATCGGCTGAAAGTTTCATACTCATAGTTTGAAGCCAATTTGGTTCTCGGGGAATGGCAAAACCGTTGAGGAATACAGGGGGTACGCTGGTATGTGCTTGCAGTCTTTCCGCCCAGCGTTTTGCTAGTTCCAATTGTTTTTCATAGCCCTCTGAAGTAAAGACGTCGTTAAATGGAAGCTCATCTGCATCTTCTCTTGGCTTGCGGTTTTTTGTAGCTTGATCAAAGCTTGCGTGCTCGGATTGTGTCGTTTGGACTTCCGTCGCAAATGGCTCGAGAAAAGACATGACACTAGATAGCCCATATGTCTCCGTCAAGTAATAGACTAGTTTCGCTCGCTCTTTGGCTTTTTTGGTATTAGTCAGCGGCACCAAGCCGAATCGTACAGGAAGCGCGCGTTTCACGAGGCCCTGAAGCCTTTCCACGACCAGGTTAACGTCATCTGCATTGCTCAAGTCGACTGGGACGATAAGATTGAATATGTCCCTTCGAACTTGCGGGATTTGGCCCATGTAGGAAATTTGCATGAGCTATGCCGAACTATTAGCGATGCGATAATGTGAATGAGATCCATCAAATAACATACTTTTGAGAGGCTCGGTGAAAAGCCGGCATAACGCTTGTCCTTTTCGATATTGTTAAGCCAAATTATTACACGGCCATCTTCCAGCTGATCTCTCCAATCGAACCGCGGCCCCTCGTCATCCGTCTTGGCCATAGTCACGTCTTGATGACCAAGGAGCGAGATAGCCTCTTTTGCAGTAAGACCGAGGTCTGTCACACCTTTGATAAACGCCCGTTCTCGGCGAATAGCGCCAACCAGTGTATACGGATCAATTTGACGTTCAGGCAATTGCACGCCATTCATCCACAGGGCATTTACGCCAGCAGGCCCTGCCACTCCTCGATTGTGACGGTGTTCGGCGACAAAGTCGTCAGCAGTCTCCCGAGCCGCCACCAAGGTAGAAAATCTGGGAAAATCTTGTGTTAATTTAATAAGTGTCTCAAAAGGGTCCTCGCTGTCCATAATGAATGATCCAGTACTGAGTCCAAGACCAGCCAATTCACTTGTAGACAACGGCTTGAGATCGCTCATTTCTTCTTCGCCGTTCAAGACGACTTCAGTAGCCGCGGTGTTCTGAAGCTTAGCAGCGCCAGATTCAGCGGCTTCACGGTCGTCAATGACAATATAATCCGTTCTCTTGAGCTGCAGCTCCACCCCATAACCACTAACAGGCAATGCCTCCTTTTGGCCTCGCTGGGTTATGCGGTATCTTAGGCGGTAAGATATTTCGTTTTTACGGGCCAAATTCACTAGGGCCTTATGGAAGGGTCCAAATTCGGGTTTGGTGATGTCGGCGTACAGAATGGCTTCCGGGCCACTGCCTAACACACGGTCGAAAGGAAGTATACGGATTTGCCTGTGTCTACGTCAGTGGACGCATGTGCACCAAACCTAACTTATACTCACGATTCCCCTGCTATCCAGCCATCTGGATTGGTAAGTGTAGCTAAGCAGTATTGGTTCTCGCCCAGGAGGGCCCATTCCTCGCAGTTATCTCTGGCGTCGATCAACGACGGCGTCACTGCGGTATCATAGTATTGGTAATGTGCCTCTATTCTCGGGGCGGCGGCCCTCATGGAGAGAGCGAGCTTGAAAGTTGATAGTGATTCGGGAGTGGTAAGGTGGCCATCTTGGTGCAGGATATCGAGGAACCTCTCGTATAAGGCTTTGTCGGTTGTGGCATCAACGAAGGCCCCCTCGGCCACGCGATCAAGCAAGGGGAAATACGAAGTAGCGTTCTCTCCAGCGGCTGTCTCACTGTAGTCGTCCCATTAGCCCGGCAATGATACATAACTAGAGAGAGGGCGCCGGGCGCCGGGCAGCTTACAGCAGCTCAATGAGGTAGGGAGGAGCTGGAAATGCGGCCTTCATGGCCACATGCACCGAATGGCTGGCGGCCACATAGCCGGGGCCGAGGGAGACGGCCGCGAGCAGAGCGGCAGCCAGGCTGCACGGCAGGCTTAACAGCCGTATCATGGCGGATGACGGAAACAAGATGTGTTACGTGATAATCTATGTAAGTTGTGTACAGGAACGATTTGGCTGAGAGTATGCCACCGAACATCGAACACCGAGGGGCAGCGGCTCCGACCTGGAGCGGGAGGCTCCAGATTGATCGATTGATCGCTCAAACCTTATGAAATCGGTCAAGGCTGTATGCTGTCAGAGACTTGACGTGATTAAAACTGTCTATAGGTAGTCGAGCATTGCAAGGTGGCCTCTTGGAGGTGTAGGGTGAACGCAAATCGGCTTTTGTCTACATAATGAGCCGCAACTTCAGTTAGGACACTTGGACTTTTTGAAGCTCTTGCACCAATCAATGCTACATGCAGGTACACTGGGCGAGCGACTGGGGAAGCTGTCAGTGGAAGCTGGGGACACAAGAGCCAATGGGAGATTCGGGTTACCCCAGCCAAATTCCAGGTTAAACTCTTATCTCCCGTACTTAGCTTATAAGAAAAGAACCCCGCCTGCATTGGATGTGTGCACACATGTGCAGCACTGAAATCTCCTAGAGGGGTTTAATACGAGTTAAGGTATTGTCCTATTTAGATAGCTCCAAGGTACCTATCTCTATGGTCATCGAGGTTGGATGCATGTCCTGGTCTAGGCTTCATTATTTCGAGGTCATATCAGAGGTGACGTAGAGCTTTTCAACCGCATATTGTTAGGTAAATTCTCCATGGTTACTTCAGAAATTTGAGGGATAAGAATATGTAAGCTTGGACAGATACCTAGTATTAGGAAAGACATATTGAAGTGATGCGAATTTGCTTCAAATACAAATCTTTCTTAATAAGTAAAATCGATATTTTGTTACTAGGAGGTATTTCAAAGCAAGAATTTGTTACTAGGTAGGTAAGTGAATAGGAGATATTTATTGCTCATTGTACCATGCAAGGTCGAAGGACTTTGACGCTCCAAGAGTCGTGTTACCTACCTACCTACGCTACCCAAATGCTGTCAGCTGTCACCAACTGAACAGGGGACAGATAAGTGCCTTGCGCCCCACAGCGTCGTTGAATGAAGCCCACCATCACTTTCAGGGCCTTGGTGCCACTTTGCGCCGCCTGCCAGGACTGCTAGCAATAAAGGACAGCATCGATTAACCCAAGCTAGTCTGTCGTCAACGGTATACCGCCTGCCACCTACCGACAACCAACACATCACCTCACCGAGCGTTTCTTGCCCAGCTCATCGCCTCGACTCTGGCGGCCCAGACGGCCTCTTGCTACCCTCCATTTCCCCCGCCTATATCGTCGGTCCGAACAGTTGGTCTTTTGTCGCGAACAACGCCAACAACAATTCACGACGCAAGCTAGGGGCACCCTGCGCCTCCCAACCACCATTCGCCATGCAGGCCTCCGCGGGAATGTTGACAAAGGTGCGCAACGCCCAGTGCCCATTGGCCCCTTTGACAGCGGCTACATGTTGTCGGAGCTCTTGCTGATCTTCTACATGCATAGTTCGAGTCCAAGTCCTCGAGGGTGAAGGGCATCGCCTTCCACCCAAAAAGGTACTGAGGAAGAAGCTCCTTCTGCCGGCCGGCTTCGCAACAGATTCAAGCTAATTGTTGACTTACAGGCCATGGATCCTCGTCTCTCTCCACTCGTCGACCATACAGCTTTGGGACTATCGTATGGGCACTTTAATAGATCGATTCGAGGAGCACGACGGACCCGTCAGGGGCATCGATTTTCACAAGACTCAACCCCTCTTCGTCTCGGGTGGTGATGATTACAAGATCAAAGTCTGGTCTTACCAGACCAGGCGGTGTCTCTTTACCTTAAACGGTCATCTCGACTATGTCCGTACCGTTTTCTTCCACCACGAGTTACCGTGGATCATCTCTTCCTCCGACGACCAGACCATCAGGATATGGAACTGGCAGAATCGCTCACTCAGTAAGCCTCGCCCATTCTCGAGGCGCGAGATTGGTTTGTGCTGACGCGTGATTCAGTCTGCACCATGACTGGTCACAACCACTATGTCATGTGCGCGCAATTTCATCCAAGGGACGACCTAGTTGTCTCCGCCTCCCTCGACCAGTCCGTCCGTGTCTGGGATATTTCCGGCCTGAGGAAGAAACACTCCGCCCCTACCTCCATGTCCTTCGAAGATCAAGTTGCCCGATCGAACGCACAGCAAACCGATATGTTTGGTAATACCGATGCGATGGTTAAGTTCGTCCTTGAAGGACATGATCGCGGCGTCAATTGGGTTGCGTTCCACCCTACAGGCCCACATATCGTATCTGCCGGAGACGACCGTCTTGTCAAGCTGTGGCGTTACAGCGAAACAAAAGCTTGGGAAGTTGACACCTGCCGTGGCCACTTCCAGAATGCTTCCGGGTGTTTATTTCACCCACATCAAGACTTGATCCTGTCTTGTGGCGAAGACAAGACGATTCGTGTATGGGACTCGCAAAAACGCACCGCCGTTCAAGTGAACAAACGAGAGAACGATCGGCTCTGGGTCATTGCAGCTCATCCCGAAATCAATCTCTTTGCTGCTGGACACGACAATGGTGTTTTAGTTTTCAAATTGGAACGAGAGCGTCCGGCGTCGACGATACACCAGAATTCACTTTTCTTCATTACCAAGGAGAAGCACGTCCGATCCTATGACTTCCAAAAGAATGCTGAGAGCCCGACCTTGGTTTCCCTTAAACGCTTGGGAAGCGCCTGGATTCCCCCTCGGACCCTGTCCTACAATCCAGCGGAACGCTCTGTCCTCGTCACGACGCCTGCGGAAGGTGGCTCTTACGAGCTTATTAATCTTCCACGAGATGGTTCCGGCGCACTGGATGCGACCGATGCGAAGCGGGGTCCAGGAAATTCAGCTATTTTTGTTGCCCGAAACAGATTCGCTGTTCTCAACATATCAACTCAGACCATTGATATCAAGGATCTATCTAATAATACTGCGCGGTCGTTCAAACCTCCTATCGGAACGTCTGATATTTACTTTGGTGGCACAGGGAATCTTCTCATTATTACACCTTCTGCGGTTCATCTATATGATATTCAGCAAAAGAAGAGCATTGCTGAGCTAGCCGTTAATGGCGTAAAGTACGTTGTCTGGTCTAACGATGGACTCCATGCGGCTCTTCTCAGCAAGCACAATGTTACGATTGTGACCAAAACTCTCGAACAGGTTAGCACGCTACACGAAACCATTCGCATCAAGAGCGCTGCCTGGGACGACGCTGGTGTTCTACTGTACTCGACCCTGAACCATATCAAGTATACCCTGATGAACGGCGATAACGGCATCGTGAGAACTCTTGATCAGACTGTGTATCTCGTCAAGATCAAGGGCAGAAACGTGTACTGTCTTGACCGATCTGCCAAACCCAAGGCTCTTCATATCGATCCCACCGAGTACAGGTTCAAGTTGTCCTTAGTCAAGAGAAACTACGAGGAAATGTTGCACATCATTCGTACGTCGAGTCTTGTCGGCCAATCCATCATTTCATATCTGCAGAAGAAGGGCTACCCAGAGATTGCCTTACAATTCGTCCAGGATCCGTCGACACGATTTGAGCTCGCTATAGAGTGTGGAAACCTGGATGTCGCGGTTGAAATGGCCAAGGAACTGGATCGGCCGAAGCTCTGGGCCAGATTAGGGGCTGAGGCTTTGGCCCATGGCAACCACCAGGTTGTTGAGATGGCGTATCAAAAACTAAAGCAGTTCGATAAGCTTTCATTCTTATACCTTTCGACAGGTGACCACTCCAAATTAGCAAGGATGGCCAAGATCGCTGAACACCGTGGCGATTTTACCGCCAGGTTCCAAAATGCCCTATTCTTAAGTGAAGTTGAGGACAGAATCCAGATGTTCAAAGAAGTTGATTTATGTGAGTGTAAACTCAAGCGATCCGTGATACAATGCTAATTGATGCCTAGACCCTCTGGCATATATAACTGCTAAAGCACATGGTCTTGAAGATGAATGCCAGTCTATCTTGGAAGCAACAGGGGTAACAGAAGACCAACTGACTCTGCCAAAGTTCGGACAATCGCTGCCGACGCCCAAGCCAATTGTACCCACGTTCAAAGCGAACTGGCCCACAAAGGCTGCCTCACAGTCATTCTTTGAGAAAGCCCTAGCTGGCCAGCTGGAAGGCTTAAGCCTTGAGGAGGACCCAGCGGCCACCAATGGACTCGACGATGGCGAATTGGCGGAGGAAGATACTGCCGCAACTAAGAACGGGGCAATTGATGTAGACGACGATGAGGATGCCGCTGGATGGGATATGGGCGACGACATTGTTCCAGAAGCTGATAGTGACTTCGTCAATGTTGAAAGTGCAGATGCTAGTGGTGCTGGCAGTAGTGAGGCTGATTTGTGGGCTCGAAACTCCCCTATAGCAGCAGACCACGTCGCAGCTGGATCGTTCGAATCTGCCATGAACCTACTCAACAGACAAGTGGGAGCGGTCAACTTTGCGCCACTCAAGCCCCGGTTCATAGAGATCTACTCGGCAACAAAGACATACGTTCCCGCTTCCGCTAGCCTACCACCTTTGGTTAATTACGTGCGTCGGACATTGGACGAAACGGATCCTAGAAAGGTTCTACCTATCATCCCACGAGACCTCGAAAACCTCGCATCCAACGATCTGCAGCAAGGCTACGACTCTATGCGCTCAAACAGGCTCGAAGATGGTGCCAGAATTTTCCGAGGCATCCTGCACGCAATTCTTGCCAATGTTGTATCAAGCGAGAACGAGGTTGCTGAAGCCAAAAAATTAATTACTTCCGCTAGTGAGTACACAATTGCTATGTCCATCGAGCTGGCCCGGAGAGCGCTTGGTTCAGCCGATGTTGTAAATGGCAACCCCGATTTGCTCAAGCGTAGTCTGGAGCTGTCGGCATACTTCACCATTCCCAAGATTGAGGTGCCCCACCGACAATTGGCGCTCCTGAATGCTATGAATTTGGCCTTCCGGAGTAAAAACTTGAGCTCAGCCCTGAGCTTCGCCAACCGTATACTTGCAAATGGCGGTGCCTCTAGGATTTTAGAAAGTGTAGGTTTATTTCATCCTCTCACAGTATGAACTATCCCACCAGCTAATACAATTATCTACAGGCCAAGAAAATGAAAGCCCAATGCGAGCGCAATCCGCATGATACGGTTGAGATTGAGTATGATCAGTTCGCCGAATTCGACATTTGCGCTGCCAGTCACACTCCTATTTACAGTGGAACGCCGTACGAAGAGTGCGCGTTCGACGGTTCTAAGTATCACACTAAGTACAAAGGTACTGTCTGTGTCGTGTGCCAAGTGTGCGAGGTGGGTAAACATGGTAGTGGTTTAAGGCTATTTGCGTAAAATAAAACGTGCTTTTTATCTTCGGAATGAACCCCAGGAATAAGAAAATGTCTTAATGAGAACGAGGTGACAACTAGTTAGGTGGTCAGTTGGTCAGTTAAAATTTTCTAGAATCATGAGAAAGCAGATGGAAGCAGAAAAAAGCTAGACAATCTAGATTCTGTAATATATCTTGATGTGAAACTACCTTGTGTGGAAGCGCTACAAAATACCCGTGCTTTCCTATGCCGCTTGAGGTCGTTCGATAGATAGACAGGGTTAATTGGTTCTTCCAGGACTTCATTCATAACGAACCCTCGCTAAAACTAAAAAAGCACGTTTAGCTATTTTCCTTTATAGGTGCCCATGTGATGGCGACCAGCAAATCAGCCTGATGAATTAAATACACTCATCCAGCTGTGGTAAATAGGGTTTGCTAATCTGTCAGAGTACTACCAATCCAGAAGTATCTACGGATCAGACAGAAAGTGGATGCGCTTCAAAAATCGTACAACGGCAAGAATTCTGACTAAGATTCCACACTAGGTAGGTGATTGGACTAATTGGTTGACTGCTTAATTCATCACATAATTTATGCTCTATTCTCTAAGGGACAATCGTCGTTGCTAAAATATCTGTGCGTGTGTGTGTATGATTGGTTGTGTTCATACAGGTGGATGGGTATGGGGGTTATGTACGCATCAGAAAACATCAATTGACTTGATACATGTGCATGCATATGGTGAACACTACTCGCGTTTCTGGATTGCTTCTCGTAGTGTCCACTTCGTATCCCTAACATCATCCGCCCTTGCCTAGGTCTATTCCCCATTCGACTAGCAGCGACTCATTAATATTTCCTCAGGTTGCTGTACCTGTTGTGGACTGCGGCAGTACGCTGCTTTGTAGCGAGGAATCTTATCCTTCAGAAGGCCACAATCGTTGGCGGAAGGTGTAACAACGATAAGTAGAAATGAGGTTTAAACGATGGTCTCGAGTTCCCTTGCATAGCCGAGTGTGTTCTCGATGACCATCTGGCTAATTTCTTTTTCGTCACCTCCATCCTCAGCACCTTCGGCAGCTGGGAAAAAGATTTGGCCATCACGAATGACCCAGCCACGCTGACGTGCAAAATCAACAACCGCGCCTTCAGAATCGAGGAAGAGGAGGGATTTGGTACTGCTTAGTGGGAGAGAAGGGTACGCGCGTTCGCTGCTGGAGGCAATTTCAGAGCGAATTTGGGAGGTAAGAATCTATAGATAGATAACATTAGTGATCGGATGTCCTGATAGAGTAGAGTGAATGCGACGGGAATAGAAAGAGCCGTTAGTGGAACCGGGAACGAGAATGCAGAGAGAAAGACTCACTTCAGAAAAGACGCCATACTCCTCACTCGGGACCTCCCGGCTCTTCATGGCCTTCCACACGCGATCGTAGCTGCCCTCCATCAACCACCGCTCGAGCTTGATCGGGTACCCCAGGTAGCGATCGCGCTCAATCTCCTCACTCCCACGGGCGCGGGTGCTCAAGGCCTCGAGCTCCGAGTGAAACTCGGCGTAGCGGCCCTGCGTGAGCAAGAGAAGCAGATACAGGCCCGTCACCTTGTTCCGGTTCTCCTCGCCGCTGCTGCCACTATCCGCATCGTCGGCGAGCTCGTAGAAGGGCTGCAACTGCGATACGTACCGCGTGAATGCCTCGGCGTTCTTTGCCCGAATGCTGAAGAGGGCGCCGGCCTCGTAGAGCGCTCTTGCCAGGGCCAGATGTGAGGGCGGCGTAGAGGGGGATGGCGTCACGGCTTTCAGCTGAAGCAGGGCGATCTTGCCCTTAGAGAGGAGCTTCGATGCCTCGCTGTACGGGGCGTTTGGATGCGACTTGAGCTGCGAGATTATCTGTTGGAGGGCACGCTCAGCCATGGTGATGGCGAATGGTGGCGGCGGTGGATTTGGAGCGTGTTCGGACTGTGATGACGACGTGGGTGGCGATAGAGGCGGGACCGGGGTAGATAAGAGAGACTGTGTTGTATCCAGGTGGTTTTCTGGTGCCTCGGCAGCTCTGTGTGTTGCGGGATGCGTATGTATATGCAGATTGGGAGGGAATTGCGTTGGTGATGGTTGGTCCGGTACTGTCGGACTCGTCAGAGATGATGATATTGGTCTTGCAAGACACGGCAAGCAGGCTGAAAGGCTGACGAAGGACAACAGCTGGAGCTTGGGGCTTGGCCGGGAAGACCCGCACAACTGCCATTGCTGCTGGTGATCTGAGCTCCTGTCATTTCTAGAAAATGTGGCTGAGGCAGCAGCAGCAGTAGCAGCAGCAGCTGGCACCGCCACAGCTCCCTTGAAGGTTTTGTCCATCCCCGCCACAAGGGGTCTTCTACCCAAGATACCTCGGATACCTCTTCGTTTCCAGATCATCAACTATCTTTCAGATCCAATGTATGATCGAAGGAATGCTAGATCATCTCATATTCTGATGAATCTACATTGCATGTTTCATCATGTCTTCGCTAGTATCTAGTCTCTCGGTTCTGCTACAGGACTCTTATAGTAAGTCAGTAAGAGTAAGTCATCGGGGGGAAATCATGTCACTGGCACGACCACAAAACGTTCACACGACTGCGACCCATCATCCCACGTGCACCTCCTTCTAGGGCTCAGCGTGTCACCCTGTAAGTATACTGCCATGAAACTAATGTCTACGGATGCCCGGAATGAAGGGCACGTTGTGTTTCTGTTGTTTTTAGTATATTTGGTATTCAACTACCTACCCTGGGGGAAGCGATTTAGTCGATAGCAATCTGTTAACAAGTCGTGTACTGTAAGCTATGCACACCAAGTCCTCTTTGCCAAGCTACCTGGTTCCTACATACCCACCTTGCCCACTAACCGTACAGACGCTGTGATGCGCTGAGACACCCTGGCTGTTCTTAATTTGGCAGTCCAGGGATGATATAATAAGCGCAAGTTTGTCTTTCCCAACCGCAGCTTAGCGCTTTGTGCATGTTGAAAGTTGTGGCATACATACAGTGAGAGAGACATTGCCAATACGTGGGGATACTCACAATACCAAAGTACCAAAATAGTAGCAACGTGGTGTGGCTGTGAGACTGCTTTCCAACGAGCTGCCCGTCCCCACCGTGAGAGGCAGGTCTGTTTCACCACGATCCCATACCAGGTTGTTTGGTGAATTATATTAAGGTAGTTTTATACTTTTTGATCGTAGCGCCACCAGATCAGTGTATGTTATCTGTATAGTATTCCGATTCGAGCAGGCGTTAGATATGTATCTTAATGGAGAAGGATGAATGAAGCCGGGGTTGGAATCTCCTTACCACTCAAATTCCTTCGTACGCCTTGGCCGTTCCACTAGACGACGGACTCAAGATTTCGGTTTCAGCACCTGTGCGAAAACCGTGTAGGAACAGATGAATATAGACTAGAACTTGAACGGTCCGTAAAGCTAGAAAATACCACACATGACCATTCACAGTAGCCAGTGGACTATGCGTTCAGCTTAGGCGCACAAGGAGATGTACATCGCAAGTGTATACAGAAATATCTAGGAGATCACGGTTTCCCTGGTGCAGTGACACGGTTGATGAAGGATTGGCCATCGCTTCCCCCTTCCCTCCTCCATTGTGTATCCGACTCCCCATGTCTTCAAGCCGTGCCCGCTGGCCACGTATGACTGATAACTTGATAGGCGACTCCGGTCCTATAGCTATTGAGTCAAGATATAAATTCTAGCAGCATTACGCTTGAACGGCCTGGGAGTGCCAGCGACACATTTACCTCTCAACAACTTAGCGTTACGTGCACATTCTTCTTTCGGTTTTGGCATAGCAGCACAACAGTACCATTAGATGAATAAGCCAGGTAACGGGCTGATTTTCACGATGGCCAAGTCGACAGTCCGGCAATCTGGCGCGGCGATCATCGGTGCAGGTAAGCTCCTATATCTCTTTCCTAAATCTCTATGCGAGCTCATTGCTTTCATTTCGGCTGGTATGACTGGACTCTGGGCGAAAGGCGGCATCTCTCTCTCTGCCACTTGCCATCCCCTTCATTTCTCGTCATCTCTACTCGAGAGCCAGGATTCGACTCCCCGTTCCGGATCCTGGTTATGGTCGGCAGACGTTATTGAAGCTACCGGAATGCCGACTTCACTGCATCGGCCAACAATGACGGCGGATCACATGCCGGAGGGCTCAGTCGCTACTCCCGACCCGCCGGCTTATCTCACCGTTACCATGGCGCTCCTTGCTTATATAACAATTGAGAAATGATCAATGCGAAGATGTGCAGGGGACCGTGGCCCAACGTCCCTATGTGATAGGTACCTAGGCGCTCGGGTACTGGCGAGACTGGTTTGCCAGTCTACCCCCAAGGACAAGGATTAAGCAGATCTGACCTCATCCCAATTGAGATACCTATCTCCTCGACACCGCATCAGCATCCGCATTGCTCGATAATAATTTCGGCTTATAGAGGTCGCGTCAGCGACTGCGTACACCTAATTTAAACCTGAGAATGGATCCGGCTGGCTCCCCCACACCGCATAGGCAGCGTCGACAGAACCAGGGGCGGGCAGATCGCAGAGCGCGCGCCTACCTCAGCTCACCAACGGTCCCGCATAGGGTAGGTGCCTTCTAAGTACATCTAAGTAGGTACCTTTCACACGTACCGGTATGGCACGCTGCATCTGTGCACTTCATGCATCTCGTCTGTCCACCCCCTGGTACTGGTACTACATCTTGAGGTATAAACTGCACTACTTACCGTACATCGTACGCGATTCTTTTCCCGTCGGTAATCATATACACTACCATGGGCACTGCCGAGTTTGTCAAATGAAGTTCCCCGTATCAGAGACGGTCCTTTTCAGCTGCGCCCTCCACTTACAGACCCACCCTTGCACCGGAAATACACACAATTGCGGCTGTGTAGGACTTCCACAACTTATATACGCAAACCACTGTCTACTCTGCCTGCTCTGTAAGTAAGTATTTAGGGAATTGCCACAAGCCTGCTATCAAGAAGTGCTTCTGTTCATCAAGACTGCGACCCAAACCGGAGGTGTCACTATTCCTTGGATCAAACGCCGCAAAAAAGTACAACACCTGAGACCTTTCGCAGCACCGGCCTCAAACGACCGCTCTCTTGCCGACTAGTCCGCTAGTGACGCTACTGGCTTGCCTTCTAAGAGTTCTGTCGACTCTGGTTACCTGACGAGACTTTCAAATTCGCTTTTCAGGAACAAGCAAGGGTAGCTTGCTTTTGAGGGATACATTTTAAAAATAAAAATAAAGGGGGGGACAGGTGAAAAAGAAAAGGAGACAGGCAGAGAGGAGAGAGTGAGAGAGAGAGAGATCCGCTGAAAACCCCCCCGCGGACACCACAAGGAAGGAGGAGCCCCGCCACAGCCAACCGAACTCACTCGCTCACTCCCCCTTTGCGCTCCGCTTACAGCGCCCTGGGCAGGGAGTCAGTCAGTCCTACGGAGTACGCTACGTGATGCCTGATCATTAATTAATACCACCTGCCTACTGCCTAACCATTGCTACTAGCTGGCTAGCCCTACTTACACACTGCTGCTAGCTGCACTCTAACACCGAGCCGGCCTGTATTGGTCATTGGGCTGACAGCTGTTTCGCAATTCGTGCAGGTTCTCCGGCCGACGATTCTTTAGACATGCCTCAGTTTGGAGCCACCTTCTACCCCGGCGGCGTGGACGATTATCTTATGCCCGAAGTGCTGGCCCCATCACCGCAAAGGTGCGTTCCGCTGATTTGATTCCACCTGCACATGATACCAGGCACCGACACCTTCCCGATCCCCTCTCCCCGTTCTCACAGCCAAAGGCACTCTTTATCCGTCTGTGCCGTCCTCTGCTGCTGCAATCGTCGCAGACATGACTCCATGACTCCATGACTCCGTGACACCTATCACGGGGCCTGACCAAGTAGCGTGCTGGCGCTAACAACAGTAGGGTTATGCCAGAAGTGCCCGAGAACATGCAACAGGGCCTTCAACGTATGGAACTCGAAGCCAGAGAAGTCGTGCCAAACAACCGCGGAAACCCCAACGCAACTCGCCACCATCGCGAACCCTCGCTCTCCAACGTCATCAGTACCCAATCCGGCAATTACGGCCAGCAATACCAGCCAGGCCGACCGAAACCGGCCGATTACAGCCCTGCCTCCAACTTCAGCCCTTTCCAGGAGCGCGATATCAACACCCAGTTTGAGAAGAGTCTCCGAGACATGAACGACTTGCCCTCTTTCTCGCCTTTCCCCAAGGTGACCGGGGAACACATTCCCCCGAGCGATGAGGAGAAGGAGACGGTCCTTGCCAACAGCAGAGAGCATGTGCTGCATTCCAACGACCCCGACATGCAGATATGTTGGGCTCGCGATGTGCTCTCGTATATCGAAATAGCCGCTGAGGCGGCCATGCGCGAAGTCGACGCCGCTCGAAATAGCAATGATCGCGAACTGCCTGCGCGCCCGGTCACTCCTAAAATCGAACATGAGCTGCGAGTTGATGCTATAAATATCATAACATACTTGGCTGATCAGGGCCATCCTGAAGCCTTGTTCATACGGAGTAAGTGGCTAGAGTTTGGCAAATTCGGCAAGCGCCAAGATAAGAAGGAGGCGTACAGCGGTTACATGAGGGCTGCACAACAAGGCTGGGGACGGGCCGATTATCGTATCGGCATGCTCTACGAAAGTTCAAACGATATGGAGAAAGCTATGCGTCATTACCAGTTGGGTCTCTCTAACAGGGACTCGGCGGCAGCATATCGCTTGGGCATGATTAACTTACTCGGCCAGCGAGGTATGCCCAAAGACGTCGCCAGGGGCCTCGATCTAATCCATCAAGCTGCCGATACGGCGGACGAGGACGCACCTCAGGGTGCTTTTGTCTATGGTATGCTAATAGCAAGGGACTTGCCTGACGTCACGGTTCCCGATGGCGTCTTGTCTTACGACGTGGCAGTTGCCAGGCAGTACATTGAGAAGGCTGCCTATCTAGGATTCGCGAAGGCGCAACTGAAGATGGGTCAAGCTTACGAGCTATGCCAGCTTGGATGCGAGTTTATGCCTGCTCATTCTTTACATTATTATGGTTTGGCTGCTCGGCAGGGCCAGCCGGAAGCATGCTTGGGCGTAAGTCGTTGGTTTCTATTTGGCTACGAGAGCGACTTCGCCAAGAACGAACAACTCGCTTTCAAGTATGCGCAACTAGCAGCCAAGACAAAGCTGGCGACTGGAGAGTTCGCCATGGGCTATTATTATGAGATCGGTATCTCGGTAGAAAAGGACATAAGAGAAGCCCGCAAGTGGTATGAGCTTGCAGCTGAGCATGGAAATAAGGACGCAGCGGCACGGCTGGAGAGCTTCTCCCAATCCAAAACACTTTCCAAGGCAGATCACGAGACTTCGACATTGACCAGAATTAAATCACAGCACGGTTCACAAAGAGGCAAGAGACCGGACCGGTTCAAACAAATGAACAACACTATGCCTACTGTATCAGAAGCGCAAGCGTCGCCAAAGGTGTCTCCCCAACCGTCGCCACGAGCGCAAGACTTTGATCATGCGGCTTACTCCGACCCATCACTGCCTAGTCCAGGCAGGAATGGCGGAAGACAGCCTGCTTTCACTGTCAATCTCCCCGATCGAACACAATCTACAGCACCATACCCCGAAGATGATCGGCCCGCGCCCCTTAACCTCAGCAAGCCACCTTCGGTGACGCCATATCCAGAGGACGACGTGGCCGGACAGAAGCCACAATTGTCTCCTCATTTCAATCCAGGCATTAGACCATCTGCAGGTCCCACCGCTGATCGCCCAGGAAGCGCATTTGGCATACGTACACAATCACCAGCTGGACCAGGTGGGTTGCGTGTTCATTCAGCTGGTCAACTTCCTATTCCACCTGCCGGCGCGGACCCAGGCTATGGCCGTCCTGTTTCAACTGGATGGCAGCCTCAAGTACCCGGCGGCTATCGGCAGCCGAGCCCTGGCCCTCGTCTGCAAGATCTTCGTCCTCCGGGAGCCGACTACAACCAGCGACCGTCTTCATCTCACTATGATCGTCCTGGTGGGGGGCTTCCAGCTCAACCTAGGCCAAATCAGTTATCAAAGATACCACCCGCTGGCAGTGCTGGTCGGGGTGGCCCATCACCGCAGCCGGGCTATGGAAGACGAGAGTCTTCTCTCCCCTCTTCTCATGGCCCGAGTCCGCGCATGTCGGCCGCTGGTGCTCCAGGTGGGGGACCGGCAATGAGTGGAGGGTTTGGGCCCCGTGTCGGCTCGATGCCTCCTGGTGGCTTGCCCCAAGGTAGCCCAAGACCGTCCAGTAGCGGTCGGCCCAGCCCTGGTCCAGGCGGCCCCAATGTTGGTATGCCATTAAAAGATCGACCCGCTGCATTGGACCAAGGCGGTCGTTCAAGTGCGCCACCACCTCTTCAGGGCCTGCCGAGTCCTGCACCAAGCACTCCAACCTCCACAGCTTCAGCTCCGGCCAAACCTGTCAAGACTGGGCCAGCTACCTTTGAGGCAATGGGTATCCCTCAGGGGAAACAGGAGAGCGATTGTGTAAGCTTTACCTTTTTTTATCTCTTCCCTAAATACATAGAATTTCATTTCCCAGTCGCTAACTTTTCATCCCTAGGTTGTCATGTAAAATATGATAGAAAATGTCCATTGGCATCTGGCATCTGGCATTTTGAGTAGATAGTAGCTCCGTGTCACGAATAATTTCATTTCATGATACCACTTCATTTCCCCTCTCTAGACTTTCTCGCCTCTTTAAATCGTTGTAGTGAGAGGCGAGAAGAAGAGGGTAGCTTAGGCATAGGCATAGGAATAAAAATATCAAAGAATAGACGGAATGAGAAGAATTCAACATTTTGAGTTGAGTTATATGCATGTAAGGAGTTTTCTTTAGAGCGGTTTGATCACAAGCCACAACTTATAAATCTTGTTATAATTACAGGCGAATCTAAGGATAGTTTTTCCCACATGGAAACAAGATGTTTGGTGATTTACATATACATATATGTGCAATACTTATTTGATCATCGCTCAAAGTAAAGGTATGGATTTGAAATAGATGCGGTCTCCTTTTTAGGCTCCGAATAAAGCTGTTATGAAGCTCAGAGTAGCACTTGTACATAGTTAAATTGTTGCCTACGAAGGTTTTCCTGATTTGATGCCCCCCTCGCCGAGAGACGAAGCCAGACTCAACGCCACTGGGCCTGACTTCGGTTACTCGGACGAGGAAGAAATATAAGCTCATACCCACGAGCGAACTACCCGGCGGCGCCACGCCAGAAGAGCCGCCTTGGAATCAACACCTGGCTTTTTTTTTTTTTTTTTAATCTTGTATAACAGAACTATTTACGGCTGAAATACGCCTTGAATGTAGCTTGCTTTAAGGCTCAAACGACCACGGGTAATACCGTTAACAGACTTATTGCCTCTAGGCATTGTATATATTATTACTATTTCTTTTGTATCTGGATTCTGGCTTGCATTCTCGTAAGGAGACCAACTACGACCACACAGCGCCGAACACAAGCCCAGAGGGCGGGGCCAACGGTAACGGTTTGAGTTTTACGTGTGCTTTCGGGTTTGATTTATAAAATATTTTGTATACTAGAGGGTTTTTCCAAACACTTGAGAATAGATAGTTTAGATACTTTCGCACGCCGCATGCCTCTAGGGCGGCCTGAAGACTCGTTTTTCTTCCGCCGTTAAATATAAAAACCAACCGACCAATCCTGATTTGATGCAACAATAAGTATTTCCACTTATTCTACGGTACGTCTTTGCAGATAAAAACCAAATATAACCAGGGTGTAACACGTATTGACTAATTTACTGTTGAGGCTTAATTGATCCGATAATATGATGTATTGCTGGTTCCACTTTTCAACACAATATATGAAACCTACATGAATTCCACAGGGACATTGCCTAAGTACCTATATATCAGCATTATACGTGCTTTCTCTTTGTTGATTACTCGCGTTTTGGTTGTACACTATTATGAATTACACCAAGGAATAAGTTCATGTGTATCGTATAAGTGTAAATCATGACAAAAGGGAACTTGGACTGTATATAGTGGGAGGGCGTTCAAAGCTTATTACAGACCACCGCGCAACAGTAAAAGTCTCATTATACGCCCATAGTTAGTTCCTGACATGGCAATAAGAAGAGGGAGCAAAATAAACCGTGTTTCCTCATCACAGTATCAACTAGATGTAAGAAAAGGTCCTTTTATGCTCACGCGAACCAGGAGTTCAAGTGAAAAGTGGTATAAAGGTGAGATTCTGGGTATCATTTTTTTTTTTTAAAAAAAAGCTTGATTTTGAGCTTTGGGGCTAACTGGAAGTTTGGGTGAAGACCACAAGCAGAGTATGCAGTTCGTAATATCAAGCCGATAAGCTGGAATTACCTGGGATTCGACCTAAAATCATAACTTAATTGTTCCAGAAAGTACTACATTTAACACTCCGGTGATGACGCGAAGACTGTCGTAAGCGGCGGGAAGCTTTGAGTGTTTGTTGGTTCCTGTATCGCCATCACATATTTCCCCTTGGCAGCACTCGCAAAGGAACATGAAGTTATTCAAGAATTGATTCTTTATGCGTGTTTTACTTGCGACGTGAACTTAAGCAAATCCTTGGTGCAAGAATATCATAGAATCGGACAGTCGCGGCGTTGCTCTGAATAAACACGTCCCATTAACGTATGCATTGCCATATGCATATCTCAGGGAGGTTTCCAAGATTAAGCTTTACCCCGGCAAGTTTGCAATGGGCAAGTAGTTGAGCCACGAGGGGTTCATAGCCACGACCCATCATCAGCCGGCTTAACCCCTTTTAGAATAGAAAGGATTTCATAGGAGAGATCTGCCTTTGGAGGCAAGAACAAAGATATCGTCTTATCACAAGGTCTCAACATCGTCAATATCTGCCACAGTATCGAGGAAACGGGGTATGAGTCCACTAGAAGCAGCCGAAAGTCGACCGGAAGGGGGAGGCGAGTCCATTGCATCTTCAATATCTTACGATAGGAATAAATGACTCCTGTATTTAAGCCACTTGTTACAACGTTGTCATTATCCTAAAGAGTATATACAGGCTTGATATGTCGACGACGATGAAGAGCTTCATAACAACAAGAAGGCTAATAATTAAGCAAAAGGACTTGTGCCTCGCCGAATTCTTCACTTATAGATGCGATTGGCCTCGAGGTCTCAATTCGATGGAAGAACTGGCTTCAAAGGGCCGTCCATAATCGAAGATACGTCTGATTTCAGATCACTCGAAATGCCTGCAATGATCGCAGCGGCATGCTCGGCTAAGGCATACGTCGGTGACTGGAGATGTGCACCGAATGGAATCGGGATGATAGAAGCATCCACAACGCGCAGGCCGTTCACACCAATGACACGAAGATCGGTATCTACGACCTTGCCCATCGAGCAGGAACCCATTGGATGATACGTGCTGAAAGCTCCATGCGCAATCCTTGAGTCTAAGTACTCATCCGTCGAGTCCAGTGTCATGGGTTCGAAGCCCTCGGGAGGAGTCTCGCTCGTGATAATGCCGCGGCCAAACGTCGTGTTGCCGAGCATGAGCTGGGTGATGTTGCGGAGACCTGTCCGCCATGAGTACTTGTCAAGCTCGGTCGCGTAGTAGTTGGGGTCGATGACGGGGCCATTCTCGATACGCGCTGACGAGATAGTGATGCTACCACGCGATGACGGTTTCAAACCCACGATTGTCGAGGCAATATGTGTCCCGTCGATATGAACGCCGTCTCCCAGGGTTGTGTGCGCGGCAAATCCAACATTATTCTCATTCATGGCTTGGACATTACGCAGATAGAAGTTGGTGTTGGGGTCTGGCGCCGTACCCTCGTCGGCCGTGATAGCGGCTGCGATGCCAGCGGCGGGAACTGGGTTCGACACGGTGAATGGTATATGGGCTCCCCAGGAATACTGCGGCTCACTGAATAGATGGTTTCCGGAGCCGATGGCGTACCCCTTTGAGGGGTCAACCAGCTTCCAGTTCTGGTCGAATTGGAAGTGATCGAGGAAATTGCGACCAACTTGGGACTGATCGGATTTGACAGTGATCTAGTATGACATTAGAAATAATTTAGCAAAGGGAAATACTTATAACAAAAAAGAATCATGTACTGTTCGCTTGTTAGCGGAGCGTCTCAAGTAGGAAGTGCAAGCCAACACTCACCATTGTGTTTTTCTAGTAATGCGCGAGGACCAATGCCTGACAACATCAGAATTTGAGGAGACCGATAAGAACCTCCAGATACAATGACCTCGCGTGCCTGGTATTCAGTGCCGTTAGCAAGAAGAACACCCGTCGCAGTCGGTGTATTGCCATCCCCGTCAACAATAACCGACTGGACCCAGGTATGAGTCAAAACAGTGACGCCGTCTAGCGGGTATTTAGTGTTTGCAACTTGGCGCGCTCCTCTTATACGATTCTGGTTCAATTGGCCGAGACCGACGTTGTTTCCGGCATTGGTGTCTTCATTCCTGCGTACCGGAACCCCGAGCTGCTGCCAGGATTCCCTGAGGTCGGATGTCAGGGGGTACGTCCGGTTCTCGTACTGCGGCGAACTGACAAAGATGGCGCCGTCTTGGCCATGCTCTGTCTCATCCTGTGTGCTGAACCACTGCTCCGATTTCTTTATGTACTGCAACATGTTATCGTAACCCCAGCGATCGTCGTTCACCATGTCGGCCCAGTCGTTATAGTCAGTGGCATCACCGCGCATCCATTCGCCTTTTCACATTGATGAGTCTCTCAAAGCCAAAAATCATCCTATCGTACTCACATCCGTTGATCGCCGTCCCACCGCCGAGACATCGTCCTGCTGGCGCAAGGATATGTCTATTGTTGAGATTCTCTTGCTCCGTTGTCAAATACGCCCAATCATAGGTGCCCTGGACGAGATTTGTTGAGTTCTCGTATAGGATACTTGGATCGTGACTTGCATCTCCCCCGGCTTCGATTAATAGAATCTGGAGAGAGCTGTTATACCCATGTAGGCGACTCGATAGCGTGGTCCCGGCCAGGCCGCCTCCAACAACGATGTAATCCCAGACAGCGGGCAGCATGTTCGCTCGTGATGCTTTTGCCCCCCCCAATGAGGTTCGAAGCGTTGAGTCAAGCTCGGTTAACGGCGCTATTTGCGGATCACGATAATCAAGCCAAATGATCGTCAGGCATAGATTTTGGAATCACAACAAGATCGTAGTCGGTTATTACAATTATGAACGTTTACCGATTCTTGGGATAGAAAACGAGTGTCAAAAGGAACGGAATTTCACTGAAGAAAGATAAACGAGTGTATGAAGAACCAGTGATAGGCGTACGAAAAGAAGGATACGTCCGCGAGAAAGGACAACCTCCATCTGCGTGAAATAAAATTCCATAGGTAATATATAAAGTGCATCACGATTCCCGCTATTTGGAAATGGGACAGGTTCGGATCGTCGGAGCGATCAACAAAGCTGCAACGTGCCATGGCTTGATAGCAGCTACTTACTCAGTAAGCCGAAGCTAAAAAGGGGCCAAGGTAGACTTCACCAACAGCGCTGTTGATCGATTGGCCATCGAAGTAGTGCCACGAGAGCTGACGATGCAGGAACCCGAGAACGCCCCGGAATGTACGGCTATCGCACTAGTTCAAACGACGGCGTTAACCGCGCGGAATCTAATGGAGGTATTCATGTACTGTCATAGCGTAACATGGCGGTCTCAAATAAACTACAGATCTCACCATTTCGAAAGCAACTACATAATACGAGGACTCGAAATAATCGTCCTGCATGACCTCGATCATGAAGTTGAACCTAGGTGATTTCTCGTTTTTCCCGATCTTAGATTTTCCCAATCGGATCTCACGAGAATCTGGCTGCGGCTTAAAATTGCGATCGGCGACTACTTGGGTTTAGCTTATCGAATCGTTCATATTCACTGCCAAGCTTTTGAGATCAGCATTGAAGACGATCTTAGATCAAAAGTGTGAATTTCCTAGTGGATTCCTCCTTGCTCCCAAAGTAGCTAGAATCTATTTTTGTATTTGTGTCGCAGAGTTATGGTGGTGTAGGCAAGCCCAGCGGCGTGTAGACCAAGCCAGTTCATTACAATGGGCTCTAGGATGGATGGGTAGCCACGGGAGAGGCCCTTCAAGCTCGTCGTCAACGTGCACTTTCTATCAACAGAAAAAAGAGAAGGGAAATCCGTTTAATCTCGCTTGGAGATACGCGTATAAGGATGTAGATTGTAAGTGATGAGTAACAAATTCCACCGGTTTCACTTGGGCGCATAGACTCATCCGACGCCCAGCGCGGTAATCAGTAACTCGTTCGATTATAGGGTTGACAATGTGGTGTACGCGGGTGAGAAGGAGACGAAACGGGGGAAGAGAAGGGTATGTATATCTAGGATGATCCATGTGAGGGTGTGCTAGCACACACATATATCACCCTTTATATAAATCACGAGATTGTATTCACAGCCCCCACCTGCGCTGTAGATATTATACGTCTGAGCGGTATGGGATAAGCAAGTACCTAGCACGGCGTAGAATGAACAATACGACAATCTATAATTAATAGATGAGGAACCTGGGCGACTTGAACGCGCTGTCAGGGTTTATGTCAGTGATACCCTGAGTCTTTTATCTCAGGGGCGATACCCAACACACGAATCAGATCACGAGCTGCATTTCTCAAAACAGCCATCCAGGTGCGTGTCTGTATCTTACAGAAAGTTCATATTTCGGGGGAAAAATGAATGGCAGATTATGGCCCCCAAAAAGAATGTCGCATGAGCTTGGGCAATATACTTCAAGTAAGTTGTATAAGCAAATGTTTCTATTGTTCTGCTGTTCGCCGTACGCCATGCTGAATATAATGAAGAGAGTATCTTCACCCGAGCTCTCTATCTTATGCTCATGTCATCGAAGCAAATAAACGTAGCAATGTCCCCAGTAAATGCCGTATTGACCTCATTACACCATCAAAGCTTATCATCGCCAAAACCTTAGAATTGGCCAAAAAAGAACCGTCTCAATGCGAAATGTACTGGAAGACGGCCGAGACCTCTTTCTCGCTACACTCCTGCCGTAGTAAGAGATCTTGAATAGACGTAAGGCCTTCATTAGCAAAATGATTCCAGGTGCTGGTATCACCATATAGCATAGCTGGCGCTTTGATCGATTGACGAGCCGCATCAGGCTTACATCGCTTGCACTTGAAGGTATCGTGTGTGTCTGAGCGAGTATTGGGACGATATTGGAAAAGCTCGCGCAAGCTGTCGAGTGAGAAATGACGTTCAACATCTTCTGCGGAATCAACAACACAACTTGATAGTGACTGTTTGTGAGACTGCCGTTGAAAGATCTTCTCCTCAATAGTGCCTGTCGCAATGAACCGATATACGAAGCAGTCCTTCTTTTGCCCATCACGCCACACACGGGCTAGTGCCTGTTGATCTGCAGCTGGATTCCAGTCCGGATCGAATAAGACAAGTCGATTGGCACCAATTAGATTCAAACCGCATCCACCAGCTTTGCTCGACAATAAAAATACAAATTCACTGCCCTCGGGGTCATTGAACTTGTCAACTAGTTTCTGCCGTTTGGCTACGGCCATTGTACCGTCAAGCCGGAAAGATCCATACCCACGATGGCGGCAGAGCTTTTCGAAGAGATCAAGAGTTTGTGTGTAATTACTGATCAATACAATCTTGTCGTTCGTATCTTGTCGAATTCGTGCAAGCATACGATCAAGCACCTGCATTTTTCCCGAATACCAGGGCTTAACATCCCGGTCGCGACCTCGTGCATCCTTTGGAACGTAATCTTCAGGCCAGTACTGTTCGCTACCGGGGAGATCATCGCCAAGATTGAGGAGGTCGGGGTGGTTACAAAGTTTCTTTAGCAGTCCAATGGCTTTCAGAGGTTGGCTGCCCTTGCCACGCAACAGAGCTTGAATATCTGGACTTTTGATGAAATAGTTGTAAAGATCCAGCTGGAAGTCGGCTAAGTTGCAAAATACAACATGCTCGTATTTAACCGGAAGATATTTAGATAGAATATCGTTAGTACGACGTATGATGAACTTGTTGACTACACCGAGAAGTTCCCCAAGGCATTCATCGCCTTTCTGGCGCTCTTTTTCGGTAGCGCTGGCGTCTCGTCCTCGAAGAATGGGAATCTCGTACCGTTTTCGAAACTCCAGCCGCGAACCAAGTAGTCCGGGATTTGCGAAGCTAATGAGGGCAAAGTATTCTGACAAATCATTTTGAATGGGCGTACCAGAGAGAATGACCCGCCTGCTGACGTCCAGATTGTTGAGGGCTGTGAATGTTTGGCTGTCTCCATTTTTGAGACGATGGCCCTCATCACATAGCATGAGACCAATCTTGGTGTTCTTGAGTTCTTCCACGTTCAAACGTAAAGTCTCGTAAGAGACGATGATGACGGGACGGGTCACAGCACGACCGGTTGATATAGCCCATTGCCGCAGCTGTCGGGTCAGCTCTTCTTTCGATGCCTTGCCGTCAATAGCAAAAGGCGTGATAGCATCGGCTCCCAGCCACTTGGTTAGCTCATTGGCCCAATTGCGGACCAAGCTAGAAGGGCAAGCTACAATGGCTTTCTGAATCGTAGTCTTGCCGGCGTCTGGCGACTGTTTTAACAAAGTCCAGAGGAGCGTGATGCACTGCAGGGTCTTTCCAAGACCCATTTCGTCGGCCATGATGCAGCCGTTGGCCTTATCGTCAATCATTCCCGTCACACACTTGTACATGAATTTGACACCCTCGATCTGATGAGGGCGCAGGACTTTGGCGAGCCTCGGATCGATAACAACGGGGACTCTGGGGTGCTCTCCCTCAACCTTCTTCTTGATGCCGAGAATTTCAGCCAGGCTCTTGTGCATGAGTGGCGCATCTAGCTTTGCCTTGGGCTCTTTCTCTGCACTGCCCTCAGGCGGCTGCTCGGCCTCCTTTGGCTTGTCATCGACAGTGGGATCATGAAGCACGATAGCAAATTCGCCACTGGGATCGTGCAGGGGTTTCGCGACAAAGACAGCTCCTTGACGTAGCCCTAGAGTCGGCGGGGGGCGATTCGGGTTGTAGCCGGCGGCAACCTTGTTGATCAGCGGAACGGCAAAGGCTTTCCTAAAAACCTTGTCCTTGTCCTTGGCCTGGAAGACGGGGAAGCGGTTGACATCGCGGTTGGCGAGAGCAAGCCGGTCGGCATTGGTGTAGGGCTTGTCGGAGTCGTCGTCCCCGTCGGCGCCCTTGTAGTCGACCTTCCTCCGCTTACGAGCTGGACGGTCTGTTGCCGGCGTTCTCGTGGCAGAGCCGGGGCACTTGAACGGCTTGTACAGTTGGTCGACCGACTTTTGCGACACGAGACGCTTGCCGGGCGTTGAGTACGGCTTTGATTTGGATGCGGGTGTGGCGGGAGTCGCCCTACATAGTAAAAGCAGTTAGAACGCCAGGTTCTATGTGTAGGCATGGACATATATATTGGTAGATGATGTGTTTTTAAGCATATAGCATATACATCACCGGAATATTGTCTCATAGTGGGCTGATTGCATACATTGGAAATGCTTCGTATCGTCCAGGGCGCGCGGATGACCTCCAAGACAGGTGCGGATGAAAAGGCAGAAAGGGAGAAACACGAAGTAAAGAGAAAAGAGGTCTTGTTCGCCACCAAGATGACTTAGTTTCGTCTCAAGGTGCTAGGCATTTAGATGATTACTCAAATCGGCAGTGGCGGGATTGCCTCTCCATTGTTGACTTCGGAGGAAAGCGCGTTTGACGCGCCAAATTATGTAAGCAGATAAGGGATTTGACACCAAGTCACATGACCAACATGTTTCCCGGGAGGCGCAGTATTACAGCATTGAGGTAGACAAATCACTTGCAAAACTCCGACTACCTCTCCTTTCAGATCTCTTTGATGCTTTTTTTTCAAGTTTTTATCCTATCAACCTTCATAGTTTTAACCAACTATTCATTGCTTCTCATATTGTTAGCAAACTGTTAACTCCGAGTTAAGTATAACTAGGTAGGTACTTAGTTAGAGCTTATAGGCTCCGCCCCGCCGCGGGGGCCTGAACCCCTCTCCGCTATCTCGTGGCTTACTAGGTAGCATAACTGCCCGCTAATAGGCGGCAAGAGAGGGGTAGGTTACACACGCCATCCGGGAAAAGGGAACAACCTTTCTAGATACAACCTTGAAGAACTCCAAGGCTAGTACGTAAGATCGAATACTAAGTCTGTACACAGTAGGTACGCACTTAACCGATTCTCTTACTGAAAGATAGAAAGTTTCCATGCTTACGGTATGGCTACAAACTTCACATACCTATGTTACCATCTATTTGAGTCTTGGGTAGATCTCCGTCTGCGACGGCGAATAGAATCATATTGCAGCAACACTATTACTTCTGCTACTGCGGTCTATCTAAACCGTTTGTTCAGCGTCGTACTTTTATAAATTGAAACCATTGAGCTGTTGATATCGATTGATGTTGTTGATGATTGATGATCGAACACAGATAAGTTTCAACATCTTGGCCGAGCTGGAAGGCGACCCGTGATACATCCGTCTATGATATTCAGAATTACATAGTCAATCAATCAGCATGGCAAAGCAGGAGAACTCACAATCTCGTCTGGAGTCAGTCATCGCCATCAGCACGTCTGCCGACTTTTGGGCAGGCTGGATAAGTGGTGCTTCGGGGATCATGGTTGGCAACTCGCTAGACAGACGAAAAGTGTTTCTCCAAGCACAGTCGTCCTCACAACCTCTACCCGTTAAGCACCAGTCTCCGCCGCCCTCAACCTCGCCAAGCTCGAGTTCTTCGGGAATCACGTCACCAGCGTCGTCTTTCCTGGCCAGATACACCCGCGTCAAATCTTTCTTGGCTGGTGCCGCGGCGCCAAGCCTCGGTTCAGGGGCCCTCAATGCCATCCTCTTCGTGACGTATAACCGGACCGAGGAAGCCCTGAACCAAGCTCTTCAACCCGCTCCCTCCCCCGACTTCGTTACTCCAGATTCATATACTCCATTCAGCACGACAGGTTCCAACCTATGGACAACATGGTTCGCAGGCGCAGCAGGCGGTCTTGCTATCTGGCCGATCAGCACGCCAACGGAGCTGGTGAAATGCAAGGTGCAGCATGCTTCCATTTCGGGGCTCCGTCCTGTTATACACCCATATTCATCTTCGCAGAGTTCGCCAGCAACAACCCCGTTATCGAGCTGGCACGTAGCCAAAAGTATCCTCCGCATTGAAGGGGTTCGCGGCCTCTACCGGGGTGGCGTGGTAACTGCTCTCAGGGATAGCATCGGCTACGGGTTCTATTTCTGGAGCTTTGAGCTCGGTAACAGTGTAATGGACTCCTTCCTAAGGCAGAAGTCAGGACATGCCGCCTCGTCTGTTGTGGCCGGCGGCACATATAGTGACGGAAACAGAGCAATCTGGGGAGTCTTTTCGGTCCAAGAAGCAGTGAAAGTCGTACTATGTGGTGGTTTAGCAGGTGTAGCTACCTGGGCTAGTGTCTTCCCTCTCGACCTTATAAAGACGCGCGTTCAAATCCAAGTGATGTCGTCCCTATGTGGCACTGTGCCCCAACATAAAGGGGCTGTCCAGATCGCTAAGGAACTATACATCATAGAAGGACCCAGGGCTTTCTTTCGTGGGTTGATGATTTGTAGCGTGAGGGCTTTCTTTGTGAATGCCTTCCAGTGGCCCATCTACAAAGGAGTTTTGTTTTGGTTGAGCCAGAGTCACTCCAATAGAAGAGAACTATCTTGCACACTTGATTAGACTATTGAATGCTGATACGAATGTGCCCATCAGGGGGTCATCGGCAACTAGCTTTTCCTAGGGATAACATGCGACATCATGAAAGCTGTCGCTCATGCGCTGACTCAAAGAAAACCCGCAGATAAATCATCCTAGGCTGTTACGTGGAGGCCAATTACCCAGAGACATGTCCCAGCCGATATCCTCGTTTAGTTTTCTTCGTTCTTCCAGATCCTCAATCAAAAGACGCCTTCTCTCCAACGATTCCTTCCTGAAATTATCCCAGAATTCGTCCGACTTTTGAGCTATAGGGCATATCTCCATGTGGCCCTCCAATTCGTAGATCCGCGCCTGCAAAGTGAATACTGTGTTAGTGGGAATTTCGGTCGTGCAATACATAAGTACAGCCGCGTAAAAATGATGGAAATTAAAAGACAAGCAAGGTAAGGCGAAGAGACGGGTGGCTTTCTTACCTGGAAGTTAGCCTCCGCGGTAGCATGCGTGGAGGCGGCCTCGGCGAGTTCTTTCACCTGTCTCTCCATGACTTCTGCATCTGCCAGCTGCTTAGACTCCAGAAGGTTGATACGCTTGATGAGCTCTCCTCTTTCGTCAGTGACTTCTTTCATGCGTTTCAGATCCATGTTCCTTTCGACCTTCATAGCGTCGATGGCCTTTTTCTTGCTGCTCAAGTGCGACTGCAATTTATATAATTCGTTCTCTGCTTTTACCCTCTTTGCGTTCGTAGTAGCAATGATATCGCCGTGTTTAATTTGCGACGAAGAGATTGTGGCTTTGGCTGCTTTGTGTTCTTCCTGGGTATTGGACAACTCTGTCCGCAATGTAGAGATTGTAGCGTTGGCTTTTTCAAGTTCTTTCTGCATTCCAGACTTCTCTGTGATGGAAGTGGCAATACTCCTGTCAAGCTCGGCTTGGAGTGTGTATATCTTGGCTGCGGTTTCTCGTACTCCCACCTGAGCTTCAGACGTCATTGTTTTGAGGCTTTGTATGGCTAGGGAAGCCTCATTCTGAGCGTGTTGTTCTGCTTTCCTCATGTTTGCGATTTCATCTCGCTGCTCCTGCTCAAGCCTCTTCTGGGCAGCAACTTCTTTTTTGAGCAAGTCGTTCTCCTTTACTGCATCAGCAGTTTGCGATTGGGCAGATCTGAGTGATTCTTGAATCTCAGAGATCTCCTGTTCTAACTGCTCGGATCTCGCTTTGTACACCTCTTCTGATTTCTTAGTAGCATCCAGGATGACTGAAAGCGTATTATTCTCTTCTTCAAGTCTATCTTTCTCTAGACCAACGGATTGTAGTCTTGAGATTTCTGATTGTATTCTTTCCATTATTTCGAGCCGTTCCCTGTCCTTGTCGGACGAGTCAGGAGGTAAGAGTTCTCCAAACGTTCGCGGTGGCGTAACGACGTAGTCCACGTCGCCGTCGACAGAAGTTATCTTTCGTTTCTTGGAAGGGACATGTTGTATGCTCGGGTGGAGTTGCAGAGCCCAGGTACCGTCTTCGATCTCGTCGTCGTCATCGTCGTCGAGTACGATGGGATCATCTTTGTTGGAGCCGGTGGGCTTACGCAAGATGGATGTTGTCGGGAGTTGCATAGAAAGCGAGTCCCTCTTCTATGACAATTAGAGACAAAAAAAAGGGAGCCAGAGAGCTATACATACGTCGGATTTCATCTTCGGAGTGGACGCCATCTTGGTAAAATGCCGACCGGAAAAAACAGTTTGAACTCGAAATGAAGGCTAGGAATTGGGCATCAACGCGTATTCGATGCTAGCGAAGGTAATGGCAATGTTCTTTTGCGTTAATAAAACGAGTCGGTGGAAGATCGAGAGAGCAATTCGTGGAATTTAGGCCACGCAAAGCTACAGTTGTTGAATCACGATGACGAGTCGAGTGATTGTTACCAGAAGTAGTAGGCCATAGCCTGTTTCCGTCGCTCGCCTGGGGAAATTTGTTGGGACGGAGCTGGCGTGGGACGAAGAATTCTGGACAATCCTGTAGGGGGTAGCTAGGTATTCAGAGGCAGACAGTGTCGTTAGAAATAGGAGGCATCCAGCTTGAACCTAAGGAAGGCGCCTACACGTCTCTGTGGGAGAAAGATAGGAAGAAACGAAACAAGTGAATATCCATGCCGAGAAGACCAAGACCCATACCCATGGCAAAGAAAGCTATCGATCAGTGTGCGAATTTTGTGAATACCTACCAAAAGCAACAACAACTGGGCTTGTGATAGGCAAATCGACCACTAAGAAATCAGCACCGAGGGTCTCAACAAATGACCGGCACGTTATCATGGTGTGCTTGTTTCTACTTTAAGAAGACCCTCCCAGTCTTTAGGGCTTGAGCCAGGTACCCTACCTTGGGAATCTAAGGTGACACCGCCTCTAACCCGCAAGAACAGGGCATGAAAACAGAGGGACAGTCTGCACATACACAAGGTATTGATTACTTTGATTATATCCGTAATATCTAGAAGGGAGGAAGGGGAAATATTTGAAATAACCTTAGGTAAGCCTACTATCTAGAGATGATCAAAGCAAAACTCGAAAAAGATAAGGAAGCACCATGACTATGTAGCATCGAAACTTGAGATTGTTTTACCTAATTATGGATGGGTGGATTAAATTATTCAGGCCTCCCGAGCCGGTGGTATTCCTCGGCCTGGTAGGTAGATCTGTTTATTGTTGGCTGCAAGTTGTAGGTGAAAAGCCTACATGAACCCCTGGGCTGCCACCCGCCTACTACCTACAAGGGCAACTGTCTCAGACACGCAGAGGGATTGGCTGACCATGTACACTTTAAATTACCGCGCAGGTTGGCACAACAGACGCTGTAAGGCTGCGTTCAGAACAGCGTTGCGTTCAATTTAGGCAACCGTTGCGGGTCTTGCATGCTATAAGAAGCATGCATCCAACTCCTTTGTCAATCACTGGACAGACTATAGCCAGCCGCAATTTCCACTTTGACATACCTACTTGTTACCATACCGCTGATTATTAGGTGGTGTATGTTGCTGCTTTCTAGCGTCAAATTTAGTTGGGGAGAAATTGCTGTCGATAGGGAGAGTATTTGCACAGACCCTAAATCTCTTAAGCTATCAATCATAAGTTGAACGTGACCATAGGGGTCTAACAGACGTACCTAGGGGGTCTTCTATTCTGAAGTAGTTGGTCATGTGGGTAAGAGAGGTCGGTAAGGGTATGTAAGCCACCGGGCTACTGAACCTTCCTGTAACAAGCAACACTAAGAATATATTTACTAATGGACTAGGAAGACTATTTTACTGATAATTGAAGAGGTTCCTTTTTTGACGATTGCACCTAACACCAGTACTTGAAATGAGAAACCAGGATGTGACGGACATACGGTAGTCATTCGGATGAAATCGAGGACCAGAAGACAGTGCTTAATAGATGCTATGCACTGTACTGAGACATGAGGCTTTTGGCGATGCGCCCCTAGCCAATAGGTGCGCGGCCCATTTCTCCATGTTGGAAAAATAGTAATCCTGCCACACATGGAGGTTAAACACAATAACCAGGAGGCACTTCTGGCACATGTATACCTACACATGATTGTTTTAGCGGTGAAGTGCTAGCAGATGAGCATCATTGACCTGGCTATGTAGTGATTGCATCTGAGCAGATCGAAAGGCCGAACCATCTAGATTTCTTCTAGCTTTGAATTCTTTAATTTATCTGCATATTTTGATCGGTATCATGCAAAGGCACACAGTTCTCAAGAATTGCCTACATTTGTACGTGAACAGTTAGATGAGGGCTCTGACAAGCCACTGTTTCTGTTTAGTCTCTAAAGTAGTGTATGCTTATATCAAGCTGAGGCTTATACCCATTTAAGCATTATAGGCAATTACCTAATCAATTATCTAGCTCATACATGGAGGGGCAGTGACGTATGTGCGCACCTCAGCCGTAGCCGCCTTGGCCGCGTGACGGAAGCTGATCCTACAAATGCCAGTAGACAAAGCTTGGGAAGCTACCTATTCATCCCACCCTACAGACTAAAGGGTCTAAAAGGCCGTTAGGGGTATTTTGTCGTGCTCGAAAGCGGTCTCTTTGCTTCCGGCTTTAGCTCCTGCGAGGCATTACGACTCGCGATGGCAAGCTTTCTCCGAGGGAAGCAGACAGGCATGCAGAATGACCTGTCTGCGAACATCTTACCAGGCCTGTTCGCCCCGGACGAGCGCGCTCGATACGGAATCAATTCCCAGATTAGGTATGTGCAGATCTATCCTTGCTACATGCATATTTCCATATTCACTGCGGAATCGGACTCGGACTCACATAGTGTTTCGATAGTTGTGTGGCCTATGACCCTGTTCAGTCTCTGCTTGCCGTCGGCACAAACGAGTCCAGGTTCGGCAGCGGCAAGATATACGTCTTTGGCCAATCCAGGGTTCAGAAGTTCTTCGTTCCTTCGCGGCCACGCTCCTTTGCAGACATCCAGTTCTGCGCCAATCGTCTCATCAGTCTCGACACCCAGAATGAGGTCACAATATGGGACCTCGATGCTGGTGCTCGGCTCACCAGCTTTCAAGCCCCGGGCTCTGTAGCACGCATGTTGACCGATCCTATGCTGGACTGGTGTTTCCTCGGTCTCCAAACTGGCGAGGTATACGCCTACGATCTCGATCGCGAGCGCTTGGCACAGTTTCGACTGCCGAATTTCTGGACCGCAAAGGATCCTCGAGCTCGAGCTGTGGCTCTCGTATCACTACAGATACACCCGCGAGACGTCGGGAAACTCTTGATAGGGTACAGCCATGGCGCTGTCATCTACTCCTTCAAGCAGAATCAACCTACCAGGTTCTACGAATACCAGGTACCCCCTGGTGCACCAGGCGGCAGTCACCAGGCCGTAGATACCTTGAGGAAGCCCAAATTGACTCATGCTCTGTGGCATCCGACGGGAACTTTTGTTCTGACTGCACACGATGATGCTAGCTTAGTGTTTTGGGACACCTCAAAAGATGGACGATTGGTCATGGCACGTACGTTGTATGATTTCAACGTGGATCAGCCAGTACCCCACCCAGAAGAGTCCAAACCAAAATATCCTTATTCGCAGATAGCTTGGTGTTGCAAACAGAATCCGGAAGACTCCGCCCTCCTCATCGCTGGTGGCCAACCGTTGGATGACCCCCCTGCTGGTCTGAGTTTCGTGGAGCTTGGGGCTACGCCAAACTATGCGACTTCTTCATGGCAGGTCCTGGCCGATTATCTTAAGGGCAAGAGGCGAAGCACCCTTGAAACACCAATCGGTGCTGAGGTGGTTAACTTCTTCCTCATTCCCCGAGTATCACCACATTTCGCTGGTGCCCAAGATCCAATTGCGATACTAGCTTTGTTATCATCCGGGGAGGTGATTACAATGAGCTTCCCGAGCGGCTATCCAATCTCACCTACTAACCAGCTCCATCCATCCCTGTCATTTGTACACCCTTTCGCAGTCAAGATCGCAAGCTCTACGCTGAGCCGTGATAGGTGGCTTGGCATGATCGAAAATCGTCCGAGTGGAGAGCCGATTTTAAAAGGTGGAGCTGAAGCACCTCGATCACGGCGACGCTTTGAAGGTCGGACGATCATTCAGGTTGCTCATGCGGATAGTACTATTCGCATTTGGGACGTCGGCCATGGAGACGAAATTGAGAATCCCACACAGCTTCAAGTTGACGTGGCTAGAGCCTTGAACCGCTTCGAAGATGTCACTATTACCGCGATGAGCATGGCTGCAGGGAGTCCAGAATTCGCTGTTGGCACCAGCAAGGGAGAGGTGGTCATTTATAGATGGGATGCAAATAAATTCTTCGGCCAAACAGCAAATCAAGAGCTGCCGTCCAATCCCGGTGGACTCTCAGACATCAGGGGCAGATCAGAGCCAAATCTCAAAAGCGGCTTACAGCCGCTCTCTCTGTATGAGATGATGCAAGGGTCGATAAGCGCCGTCAAGGTATCCGACGTAGGCTTTGTTGCTGTTGGCTCAGAGAACGGATTCTTTAGCCTTATTGATTTGCGAGGGCCGTCCGTCATGTTTCAATCCTCGATAGCCGACTTGACCAAGTCAGAAAAGAAGTCATCGTTCCTCAAGAGTCGCTCTAATGCCTCTACCGAAAAGGACTGGCCTGTCGTTCTTGAATTTGCAGTTTTGACACTAGACGACGACAAGTATTCAAGTATATGCTGCTTTATCGGCACAAAATTAGGAAAGGTTATTACATTGAGGATTCTGCCATCAGGCTCAAGTTTTAAGGCCGAGTTCGCAGGGTTGGCCAATTTGGGTGACGAGGTGGTTTCTATTTGCCCAATAGTGGCTGATACTGGAAAGCCAGCAGCAGCGACAGGACATTCTGTCGCTGGCCTTCGAGAAGGCAGACACGTGAATGGCTTGCTTGTCGTTGGTAATAACAGCCAACCTTCCCATTTCCAAGAGACATTTGCTAACTATTTTTGAAGTCACACAAACGGAAGTACGGATATTTAAACCTGCCACTGCTAAAGGGGCTTCAAAATCATTCAGCGATTGCCTATGTAGCGCTGCTGCGGTTACCGAATTTGAGTTACATGGAATGGCATTAGTCGGTGTCTTTGGTGATCGAAGGACACGGGCATTTACTTTACCGGGATTGAAGGAGATCGGTAATGCTCCTCTGTCTATGATAGACGGTAGCCATATCTCGAATACACTTGTTACCGAGGATGGTGAAGTAATCTGCTGGACGGGCCCGTCCGAGTTAGCCGTCGTGCAAGTATGGGGTACTGGTAAAGAGCTAGAGAACACGGCGGATAGGCTCGTCAACCCTGATCTTGCGATACCGCCTCGCCCGGCCATCTCAAATATGCAGTGGATTTCAGGAACACAATATGTGTCCCCCGCAGATCTCGACCTTTTGATTGGAGGTGCAGGGAGACCCCCAAGTAAACGAATGCTTGCCGCCTCGGCGGCAATGGAAGACCAGGCTCGGGCTGGACCGTCTAGCCCAAGCCAAGAAGGATGGGGGGACTACCTTACCCGACAATTGAACGAGCGGACGGAGAAGTTGAATATCGTGAATGACGGCCTAGACAATATTGCTGCGAGCAGCCAAAAGTGGTCGGAAGATGCAAGCAAGTTCGTAAGCGATCAGAAGAGAAAGATGTTGCTAGGTAGTATCACGAGCAAGTTTTCCTAAGCGTTTCAAGAGGATGCTGGGTATCTAATTGGTTTTATTTCACGAAGCTTGATATCGGTCTTGGTCCATTAACTACTGAGAACTGAAGTAGGGCTCCATGCATCACAGCGGTACGTCGACTGGCTTTTGCCTCCTGGACACTGTCTACTAAATAGAAAGCCCTGCTGACGTACCCTTTCCAGTCTGTGTTGGGAAGGAAAAATGTTCTACAATAACTAGTATCTACTAACTGCGCGCCGCGATAACGTATACTATCAAGTATATCTTGCTCTGGGTCCGTTAATAGCATCCGCAGTTATTAGAAAATAAGATGATACGATACGGTTGCTCTAGCAAAGAGGTGTTCGTAGCTCTGCGTGATCTCGGTCATTTAATTTACCCAGAGACTTGCTTGTCGGTACCTGGCTATTCATGGCCCTGCATTCTGCCGGAAATCTATCCCGGTCACCTCCACTAATCATTCTCGCACTTTCAGATAGTGACACAATATTCCGAGGTATTGATTGCGCGAGGGGATGAGTATCTGACCATGGAGTCTAAAAGCTAAGCTCAGAATCCCAGATTTCTTCGACTACAGTTAGCAGCCTAATCTATTCCGTCCAGAACTCTGCTATAATGTTGGGTAAGAAGATGTTCGTACGGTCACTCGCACTCGTCTTCGCGCTTGTCGTCGCAACTGACGGTACCTCATCTGCGGACTCCCTTCCCACCTCGCCAGATTCCTACCCCTCTCCTTGGAGCGCCGGCGGTCCGGACGGCTGGGATGCTGCGTACCTGCGAGCGCACAAGTTTGGTCAGTTCTCTGGAGTCTTTTCGTACCCTTTACGTCTCGCGGGAGTTTGAGTAGCCAAATAAGGGAATTCTCACGTCATAATCTCTTCAATCTCTGGAAAAGAGCCATCATAATATCCTAAGAGAAATGGCAATGACTGACTGCCTACGCTTGAATAGTGTCTCAATTAACGCTCGTTGAGAAGGTAAATTTGACTACGGGAACCGGTAACCAGGCGAATTTATGCACTGGAAATACGGGCAGCATCCCTCGGCTGGGATTTAGAGAATTATGTCTTCAGGATGGCCCTGTCGGTATCAGGTATAGTGAGTCTCCCATTACCTTTACGATATCTATTGTTTTATCGCCATAGCTTTGCAAGCGGCCAGCCAGGGGCAGGTTCGAGTCCAAATCATAGAGAGGGGACGAAGCAGCAGTTGAAGGACGCCCCTTATTCTACTAATACTAAAATCTTGTATAGCTGATCTCAATTCGGCTTTCCCTGCGGGTATCAACGCTGCAGCCACGTGGTCGAGATCACTGATCCGCAAGCGAGGCGAGGCGCTTGGCGCCGAATTTAGGGATAAGGGAATTGGTATGTATACAGTCGCTACGCTATTTGTTCATCTCTAGGGGAAAGTCTCTCTGCATAACCAAAAAAGTTCAGATTCGTAGCTGATTCCAGCGTACATAAAGATGTCCAGCTGGGTCCTGTCGCTGGCCCTTTGGGCCGTGATCCCGCTGGTGGTCGCAATTTCGAAGCTTTTGGCCCAGATCCTTTTCTGGCTGGTGTGGCTGTAGCACATACAGTTGAAGGTACCCAGAGTGCGGGTGTCATCGCGAGCGTGAAGCATTATATCTTGAACGAGCAGGAGCACTTTCGAGGCACCATTAGCAGTAACATTGACGATAAGACTATGCATGAGCTCTATTTGTGGTGAGTTCCCAAAGATCTTCCGAAGTTCTTGCAGAAAAGGAGAGGCGACACAGATGCGAGGGGGCGTTCAAGTGCTCTCCTGTCACTCGTGACTAACAACTTATCATCTCACAGGCCATTCGCCGATGCAGTTCGTGCTGGCGTAGGAAGCGTTATGTGTTCTTACAATAAGATCAATAACACGTACGCCTGTGAGAATTCATATGTTCTAAATAGGCTCTTGAAAAACGAGCTTGGTTTCCAAGGATTTGGTATGTAATGCGTTTCTTTATTCCTCATCTGTTTCCCCTGAAACGAAAGCGGAACTTGTCCCTTGAATATCAGATTTGCAATTCTGGGGAAGATCCCACCATTCTATGCACGTCCGGGTCAAGCTTCGAAAGCTGTTCGATTGAAACATTTTAGTGACTATGAATTGCAGTTGTTTCGGACTGGGGCGGACAACATAGCAGTGTGGGGAGTGTGCTCGCCGGACTGGATATGACAATGCCTGGGGACGGAGTTCTCAATTCTACATACAACTCGTACTGGGGCGGCGAGTTAACGGAAGCGGTTCTCTCGCTGGCGATCCAGCAGTTTCGAATCGATGACATGGCAGTAAGGATAATGGCTGCGTTTTACAAGGTGGGACGGGATACCAAACAGGTGGATATCAACTACTCCTCGTGGACGAACGAGACCATCGGCCCTCAGTATTGGCATTCCAAGACTGGAAACACAACAGTGAATAAGCATGTTAACGTCCAGGGCGATCACGCTGAGCTTATCAGGGAGATTGGCGCTAAGTCAGCTGTGCTGCTAAAGAATGCGGGCAATGCTTTGCCTCTTAAGAAACCCGTCAGCATTGCGATTATTGGCGAGGATGCCCAAGACAACCCCGGTGGACCTAACGCGTGTGTTGATAGGATCTGCGACGTAGGTACGCTGGCTATGGGATGGGGCTCTGCTACCGCCGAGTTCCCCTATCTTATATCTCCCGCCACTGCGCTTGAAAAGCGAGCTGACTCAGATGGAACCATTTTCATCAATGTCAAGAGCAACTGGGATCTCAGTGCTGCTCGTGCTGCTGCAAGTAACACGTCTACTGCCATAGTGTTTGTGAACGCGGATTCGGGCGAGGGATATAAAAGCCTCGACGGAAACTTAGGCGACCGCAAGAATCTCACGCTCTGGAACGGCGGCGACGAACTCATTGCGGCTGTGGCCTCAGTCAACCCCAACACGGTCGTGGTGATACACAGCGTGGGGCCGGTACTGATTGATCATGTCAAAACACATCCAAACGTGACCGCGATTCTATGGGCTGGTCTCCCCGGCCAAGAATCAGGCAACTCGTTAACTGACGTTTTATATGGGAAGGTCAACCCGCAGGGTAGAAGCCCGTTCACGTGGGGCAAAGCAGCGGAGGATTGGGGTATCACCACACTTGTCAACTCAAGCACCCTTTCGCCACAGCAGGACTTCGCCGAGGGCGTATTCATAGACTACAGGCACTTCGATCGCGCCAAAATTGAGCCGAGCTTTGAGTTCGGATTCGGGCTTAGCTATACTACTTTCTCATACGCGAATTTGACAGTTAAACCGCAAGATGTAGGTCCCTACGTACCCGCTAGCGGGTATACAGCCGCCGGGCCGACTTATGGGGGCATTGACTACGACCCTGTGAGTGCGCTCCAGCCAGAGGGGTTCCAAAGAGTCCCTGGTATGATATATCCGTGGATTGCGAGTCCGGACGTCCCGGATTATCCCGGGACGCCCGATTTTCCCGAAGCAGCTCATAACAGGTCCGCGCAGCCAATATTACCCGCTGGCGGTGCGCCTGGAGGGAATCCAGAGCTATACAAGGTAGTCTACATCATCACTGTGGATGTCACTAATTCAGGGGGTGTACCGGGCACTGATATCCCCCAGCTGGTACGTGTTCAATTTTTCTCATATTTACTGATATACTAACCAGGGTGCTGTTAGTACCTGTCGCTTGGGGGCCAGGACGAACCGAAAGTTGTCCTTCGCGGCTTCGACGAGGTCGAGCTCGAGGTAGGGGAGACGAAGACCGTCGCGTTCAATGTGACCTATCGGGATCTGAGTAACTGGGATACCGAGGCTCAGGACTGGAAGGTCACGAATTACCCCAAGACTGCTCATGTTGGCGCGAGTTCGAGAGATCTAAGGCTACATGTAGATCTTTAGGCGTGTATATCACGCACATAGTTGCTCATCACACTCGGACTAAATGTGACGGCCTGAGTGGCTAGGTGGAGTGTCAGGCAATCAATGGAGGTACGTACTGGAAAACTTGTCAAATACAAGGGGTTATTGTCAGAAATTAAGTGCGTAATCTTGTCAGATTTTCAGTAGTGTGATCTCTTCGCTGTATTGTCTCTAGCTCTCTTTTTTATCTTGAGGCATTTTTTCTAGTTACAGGTTTTTTAGGTGTAGGTTATTTATGCTGTAACAGCTTAGCTATATTTTATATGCTATTTTGCTTAAATAATATAATAATTTTTTTATTAAAATTTTAGAAAATTTTTTAAATTGTATATAGAAATTATTAAACTTAATATATTTTATAAATTAATTTAAATATAATATATTTATTTTTAAAGCGTTATATATATATATATAATATATTAATATTATTTATAATAATATATTATATAAATAAATTAATTAAGATTTAATTTTATATATATACACATTATATATAGTGTTATTATATATATAATAATATTAAAGATTATTTTAAGTTTTTTTAAAAAAATAATTATTTTATATTTTAATTTATATATAATTTTTAATAATTAATATTAAATGTTTTTAATAATAATAAAACTTTTAAAAATTTAATAAATAATAAATTATTTTAATATATAATATAAAAACTATATAAATTTTTTTTATTATATAAATTTATTAATAATATATTAATTTTTTTAATAAATTTATAATATATATTTTGTAAAATAAAAAAATAAAAAATATTTAAAAATTAAAATTTATTAAATAA